>JAODTR010027131.1:0-22759 GCA_025399935.1 Amblyopsis rosae
GAAGTTTGGGGTCCCCTGCTGGAGCTGCTGCCCCCGCGACCCGACTCTGGATAAGCGGATGAGGATGGATGGATGGAAGTTTGGTTCTCATTACAAACATTATATTAAAGCAACAATATTGCAAAAACGCAAGCTTACCGTACATAAAAGATGTACATGGGCTTACAGTAAATACAATCCCAATGTACACTTTGAGTCAACAATGGTACATGGAAATATTGTACCTTTAAAATTAGCATGATGCTTTAACAGAGAGTCTGAGGTTGGAATACTAGTAAGAGTGGGTTGCCATTACATGTCCTATTTACAATATTCGGTTTAATGATTGAATGCATCTGAATGAGTTACATTCAAAGAGGCACACAATGGCTACAAGACACTGATGAACTGCAAACCAAATTTTTAGTTAGTTTTAGTACCGTTAGGGTGGTCCTGTTCTCGCACTACACAACACTGTGTATGCTGTCAATAGGCCTCTGAAACACCCTTAAAGGGGAGTTCCTGTCTGGCGTGCTGTTGTGTGTGTTGTGCTTACCTGGAAGTTTCCCACCACGATGAGGCCGGCAGCACATATCCAGGCTGTGGAGAGGCCCGCCGTGTTTAGGACGCAGTTGTGGTGCTTCTCTATGACGTGAGCGTAGCGCAGCAGGCCGATCAGCATCACTGACACAGAGATGGAGGAGAGCGTGAGCTGTCAGCACGTCGGTGCGGTACTAGCACGGGTCAGCCACATGACCACATTACATGGTCTTCTAGGAGCGGTGACTGGCCATACTGTTTTGGGTCTTTATTTCACTTACGGGATAGATAATGGATAAAAGGCCAAAGGCTTTTATCAAATTTAAAGCGGCCTGTATGATATTCTGCCACTAGATGTCACACTAAGCACCAGCATCTCAGACCAAAGATTAAACAAATGCTTTGTGGGACACACACACACACACATTACAGTAAACATTAAGATAGTAGAAAACAACTATTTTCTATGTAAATATACAGTGAAGTAAGGGCGTCCTGAGAGGAATGTGAGCCATCCAATATCGAGGCATAACGTTTTGAAATCCTGGTTTCAAACCCAGCGGCAATGGGTTGGCTTGAACAAAAACGGGTGTATATTCAATATTTTCATTTATGAAAAATGTAAGGGGTTACAGTGGCTAAACCGCTGCAGGAATATATTATGTTATTGCAAACATTGGGTCGATTCTTATTGTAAATCAAAAGTCAACATAAACCACACTCTAATCTTTGATTGTGTCTGTAAGCCGACCACTGTTTTATATTTAATGCATAGTGGTCGGAAAAAAATCCAATTTGCAGCATAAAATTGTCGTAGCGCTTCCTGTATATTGATGTTTTTTGCATTGCGTTTGCATCATTTGCATTTGGCAAGTGTTTTTGAGAAACAAGTAGAAGATCAATACAGCTGCGAGATGCTGGTCCAGCGCCTTGCAAAACAAGGACTTATTTTATGGCCAATGCTGGCAGGAGCCTTTAATGTTGAAGTCGGGCTCCTCCACAGGGCCTCACCATGGGAGACTATGGGGTCAAGGGTTTAATGACGACTAATGTTTCTACGCCTGTGTTGCATCAAAGCTTCACAGCAGCTTCCACATACTGTATATCCCCAAAAGAAGCACAGCATACTGTTAGTATTTAACGCACGTATCATCACATCTGGTGTCCATCCTACCAGACGAGTTCACACTGGGTGACATGGTGAGATTCTGCTCACTACTTAAGATTAAACATGGCACTGATTCCCAGTTAGGCCATTGCGCTTTCAGAAAAGTTATTCACTGACAACCTAACGAGACAGCCTTTGTAGTCAGTGGGGTTCCAGCCATTATCATTCTTGTCTTTCCAGCTCGCCCCCCACCTTGGAGTTAAACAAATGTCTGTGCAGACATGAGCTGAGAATTGTCTTGGAGGCCGGGCGGGATACAAGAAGAAAACGTTTTTGATGTTGATGAATTCTACCAAGTGCTGTGCTAGGACAAAGTGGTATTACTATGACAAAAGACCAACATAATGCCAGAGAACAGAGCATGTGGCCACTAATAAATAGTCTTTCTCAACATAACCTTCTTTTGTATACATATAGTGAGTGGTGTCACAAACAATGAAGCACCTTTTTAAATAGCATTAAAGTAAAGCAAAAACCTACAGTAGGCCATTACACAGCCATTAACCACAATGAAAAATGTGCTTGAATTAATATGAATTATAGTGAAGATACTAAAACAAGAGTAGAAATTACATTAAACCCTTCGGGTCACGCCAGGTTTGGGTTCAGCGATCTCAAGATCTAGATTAGAGTGAATTAATGATTGGTATAGAGATCTCAAACTCTAGATCAGAGTTAATTAATTATCGGTATAGAGATCTCAAGATCTAGATTAGAGCGAATTAATGATCGGTATAGAGATCTCAAGCTCTAGATCAGAGTGAATTAATGATCGGTATAGAGATCTCAAGCTCTAGATCAGAGTGAATTAATGATCGGTATAGAGATCTCAAGCTCTAGATCAGTGAATTAATGATCGGTATAGATATCTCAAGCTCTAGATCAGAGTGAATTCATGATCGGTATAGATATCTCAAGCTCTAGATCAGAGTGAATTAATGATCGGTATAGATATCTCAAGCTCTAGATCAGAGTGAATTAATGATCGGTATGGGTGTTTTCATTTTCATCACTGTCCTGTACGTCCAGAACACGTCCAACTGCTCCCTCACCTGAAAACCGAGAGCACGTGAATGTAGTCTCTCTCTCACCTACAGCTCGCCCCCACACCCTCCCGCAGAGTAGTCAGAGCTTTTGTTGCTATACAGTACACTACACACAGTGGAACAAAACGTTGGATTGTTCTCTTTAAAATACGCTGAGGCATAAAAGTTAATATTCATTGACAATATGGCAAACCTACTGTACTGTCTTAATGTCCACAGTCAGTGTAGCGACCATATAGGGCAAATTTCTGGATTGTTATTCCTGGAATTCTGAAGTTTTTGTAACACAAATATTTAAAACAAAATATGACATTTGTGTCCATCACACTGGGCAATAAACCACCAGTAATCCAACCATAAAAGTGAGTTTACATCTCCTTAGATAGAGTTGATGCCTCCCCCGTAGCTGCCCTCAGTCTACGGACAACTACTGCGTGGGTCATGGGGTGGATGCAAGAGGGCAGGTGAAAAATTTTTCTTTTTAGAATATAGAGTAGACTTTCCCTGTGTGTGTGTGGGTGGGGGAGGGCGGGGGGGGTAACCATGGCAGCAGCCAGCTGTGGAACACGGCGACTTGGCCTGAGGCAACTGCCCCAGCTGGAAAAACAGAGCCGCATAAAGCCCCATTCAACTAAGAACAGCACACTGCAGAAGATTTGCCGCATCGCAGAGCAAAGGTACGCAAGACGCCCTACTGTTGTTTTGAACGCTTACAAGTCGTAACAACTTGTTAATATATTTTGCCTCTGTTTTAATTGAAGTTTTACCCTACCATTAAAAACATACTATATTTTGGGTCACTTTGGATACAAGCATCTGCTAAAAGCTGTAAATGTGAATGTAAAAGCGTACTTTTTATTTGTAATTAGTCGAAACTGGTAATGTAGATAGATGACGGCCATGAATTTGGCTACCATTGTACAATTAGTGTTCCAGAAATCCCGAAATGGCCCAAAACCAGCTGTGACTGTGTGTTTAACCACGCCGTTGCATGCGTTGGCAGAGCTGCTCTTGAAACAGATACGTACCCATAAAGGAGCCAGTACTGCATATCAGACTGAAGAAGCAGCTCTCTGGTGGCAGGGTTCCACACTTGCTAGAGAAGGGAACACAAGTCACTTAGTGGCGATTGTCCAGGTGGCTCAATGATCTGGAGAGGCTTTAGGTCTGCCTCCCTGTCATTCTGTTTTCTAGTCTATGTTTTATCTTGTTACACGGTACAGCAGAAACAAAAACAAAAATTCACAGTCCTGGCTCATTACTCCCCTTTTCCACCGACACAGAGTTCGGTATTGGCGACTGATTCAGCTCAACACTTTAGGAACAGGCCAGTGTTTCCACCCGTTGAGGAGCCCAACGATTACCCAACCAGATGACTGTATTTTGTATATGCTGTATTCCTACCTATTTTGTGTAAATCTGTGTCTTATGCAAAGCTTAACCTAGCAGTTGAAAGTGTATGGTGTCAGAACAGAACTGATGTTGCGGTTCGAGAAGCAGCTCTGTTGTGAAAACATCCTGAGAGTAGGCACCATTTCTGCCGGCATATCAGGCCCTCCATTGGTGGAAAAGGGGTGTGTGTGTGTGTGTGTGTGTTTGTGTAATTAAACGTTTTACAAGCTGCTTGTCAGTGTGGCTCTTCAATAGATACATAGAGACTCTTCAGAAGAAACACAGTGAGTCAGCGCCTGTTTACAAGCTGTTTACTAGCTGTCAGGCAGAGGCATCCAGATGCTGGTGATAAACTGGCCTGGCTCCGCCCAACTATTGCTCTTAGCTCCATTTCTTTTCGCTGAGATTATAGTCCGAGTCCCTGTTCTCATTAGTGTTCGCACAGCCACCCTGCTGGCGGGCCAATCGGGGTGGGTTAGTGAGACGATGCTGAAGTCATGTGTGTTTCTAAATGGTGGTAGAGCTGGATGAGGCGATCAACAGTTGTACTGTAGCAACAGCGATTGGTTCAGCGCTGTCCACGAGTTATAAAATTAACCAGAGGTCTACGCAAAGTAGGAGGAAACCACTGCGAACAATTCCCAATAGAGCGTGGCCAGACCATATTCACTTTGTATATATATTACAGTATGGTCTGGTTACACCAGGCTAGTACCAAACAAAAAGTAACATATACACAAAAAATACCAATCGCCGAGAATGACTAATTCTTAGTCTTTAGAATTGAACAGCGTGTTCTTTGCTTGATTGCTTTTTTTGATGGGGAGTTGGGAGGAGTGTATTTCCATGTGAAAAACCTGTGAGTTAGTGTGGTGACGTTCCAGAGAGCACGTGGAGAATCCACTTAACATAACAAAAGTATTTTTTCTCCTCTCTGGGTGCAAGGGTCCTAGCAGAGCTACAGTCGAACAAGCGCGGTCCTATCTGACACAATCCATACACAATGTAGTGTGCAGAGCATCAGCTGTGCTGACATTAGGCCAGGTTCACAAATGGCTGCTTAGGTAAATTCTTAGTAATGGTTAAAACTCCCTTTAAGTGGCACACAGGCCTGTGAGGGTTTTTCAGTACGATTGATTCCCAAATAGCCTCCGGAACACGTGGTGTTTGATTATCAAAACACAACTGTATCTGTTACTTGTGTTTGACCTGTGTGGCTGCGTTTTAGTTACCTCATGTGACATAAAATGCACACCACTAAAGAAAACATTCTAAATGTTTTGGCTTCTTTCTGTGTGCGTGGCCTGCAGAACAAAATGGCAATTAAATAAAACCAAGGGAACAAGTCTAGTTGGGAAAGGAACCCCCATACCAAAGAAAGTGGGATAGATTTACAATAAGTGACACACAACCACAGGCCACAAAGGCAACCAACATAGCTGCTATTATCACCATTCAGCATGTATGGTCACATTCATTCACGTATTTATAAGAATACTAATAGTGAGACATTTATTTCAGCAATCATTTAAACACAGTGTATTGAACAATGATTCCAATTATGAAAATGTAATAAGAAACAATATAAATCCAAAGTGATAACACGCGTGCACAAAGTGTTTATAACCGGTAATGGAAAATCATAAGAAATATGGTACTGTAATACTGTAGACTAAATACTAACAAAAGTACACATACTGCAGCAAATACATGTATACATATATAAAACACTAACTTTCACACAGACCTGATAAATGGTATGTTGTCCAGGGTACAGCACAAAACAGGGCCTCTCTGTAATGGAAGCTGCTCCTCGCACGACACATTGTAATGCCTGTGCACGCACACACAGTACAGTATGAACTCTTAAGTGTCAACACATTGTCATTTCTGAATATACTGTAAATTTAAAGGGCAAAGCTAAGTCCTCCAATTGCATGCTTAAAATGAATTGATCTAAAATGTTGTTGCTATTAGATCAGTAATATAATGGGAATTGTAGGTACCATAAAAAACATATTCTATAACACATTATACAGTACAGTACACATTAAGCGTATTCACTACATATGGAAATGCCCTTATTTTAATGTTATTTTATTTACATTTTCGTTATAAAGTTTGACCAGTGTGGTTTGAAAAATATTATTGGAGCTGGCCAAATCAAAATCTAATGGAAGTTATCCCGTCTTTTACATATTGTTTAATAAAAATGTAAGCTGCTATAAGCTTTTACCAAACATACACAATAAAACATATTTCCCCCCACTCACGTGCACACACTCACGTGCACACACATAGCATTCTATGTAATAATTCCCACCTCCCTCCTCTCTGCTTCTCCGTGGATAAGTTACTAAGCTGGAAGGCTGTCTGGAAAGACTAGACCTTGTGTTGATACAGTTATAGCATGTCCTTGAGGTTACATTAAAAGAGAACTCCTTGATATGTGTCTGGCATTCCCGCATAAAACACCTACTGTTGGGCCTGCATTCCCGTCTACTCCTCCCACTACAGCTCTCCTGGACTCACACCGCTCTCTACCCCTCACCCCACACCCTGGGCACCATAACACAATGAACGACGAACACATTTTACACACTGCACACAGCAGAATTACACGTCGGTTCACAAAGTAATTGGCAAGAGTGTAGAGCATGTTACCAGTTGTTCACGGGGCAAACGTGTTGGTTGTACAGGGACATTGCATATCTGCAAGGGTGACAAAGAGAGAGTTTATTGTCTTAAGAAATTAATATTGAGTGTCTGAATATGATTATTACACATTTTAAATTGTGTAAACGTGAAGGTTACACTCATGCAGTCAGCCTCATGATGGTATATTGTATGTCCCACTCCTCACAAGGCATTTTGCCTTAGCAACCTGCTTAGGCCATACTGACAGACATACTGCCTTTTTTATTTGAAAGAAAAAAAAATCTCAAACATCTGTTGTGAACCAAAAAACACTGAAATGGCTGAGTGAGGCTTGACACATACAGCACATGCAATATGAAAAGTCATGAATATTCATATGTATACATGGATTGTAGACATACTGACAAGTTAATGCTAGACAAGTTAAAATCCCTACTAATAATGGTGAAACTTGTAGAAGACAAAAAAGCTAACCTGACATGCCAGATGGATTGTTGTCACAATTTATGGTGAAAATAAACTGAAGCTTGCGAGATCAGGAAAAAGCTAGCTCCTGGGAAAATAGCTGATAACGGGTGTACAACCCTGATGTAGCAAACGAGTTGAAGGTATCATAACATTCAAGCCCAAGATAAAATGTAACTGCTAAATATGTTTTGACGTATGATAGATTGCACAGTGCTGCACACGGTGTAGAACAACATATTTTATCCTAAACCGTCTCCAAACATGTTTTATAACAAATTATTTTTCAAGATTAACTGTATATTATAATATATTGTCTCACGTTTGTATTTGTTGTTGCTGATTTCACTGACAAGAGACAAGTTGGAATAAGGAAATCCACATCCAGGGAATGTTGTTATTGTTTTTACCTTGAATTGTGGTATTTAATTCATGTACAATATTTGTAATATTATTATTTCTTGTTAAATTTTAAATGTTATTGAATCTTCGTTTTTCAAATATAAAAATGATTGTACAACTAAAACGTATTTTGAGCTGCTATATATGTGCTATATAAATAATGTTTATTACATTATATCATAGAACCCTTTCATTTTAATCTTTATCATAATGGTGTAACAAACAAATTATGTGTACAATCTATTTTCCTTGCATTACCCTAATAAAAGTTATGTTATGTGTTATGTGATGCCAAGGGACTGCAAACTGCACATTACATGATTACATGTACCCTCTTGCCTCAAATGTATGCCTTCAGGTCCGGATCTGTCAAATTCTGTCAACAGGCTGGTGTTAATGATAAATTAAGATAACACTTCATTGATTGTAAAGGAAAAAAATCAGGTTTGAGACCCCCAGTGAAATGAGAGAGCAGTCAGAGAAGAAGTTGTCACTTCTTGCCCACACCAAACCAAGCATTCCCTGCTGGATCCCCATACTCTACTGTATGTGCTGCTCCTAACCGCATAGTTTTTTTATAATATGATTCCTTTAACTATTTGTATTAATGTTTTTCTCTGTATTTCTGTATTTGTTTATGGGAAGCACAGTATTCCCTCTCTGTAAAGCACTTTGAACTGCAATTCTGTATGATATACAAATAAAGATGATTATTATTATTATATTATTATTGTGAATAAAGGCTGGCCACAGTTTAGGAAATAAAAGTTCACACAAAGCCATCCCAGTTTCTCATTCAGAGGGCCTCACACTATGCATTCCAACATGACAGATGATCACAGTAAGGGCTTCTTCCTGTCTTAATGGGAGCAAATGTTTTCAACTGAGGAAGGCAAGGGAACCATCGCTGTCTCTACTGTATTTATGCATCTGCCCTGCACTTGAGGAAATCATTAGAATCATGAGTGGTTGATGTCACACTAACGTTTTGTTACAGTTACAGTTACAGACCTTTTTAATTAAATGAACTGATCTTCGAAATCAGGTCTTGATTACCTGTTCACATCTACTGGCATTTTAAAGTGCCATTGGGCCCAGATATCTTTACAGTGTAAATACAGCTGCAGGTCTATTGATATTGCATTACATGTACGGGTGTGTAGCCAAGATGTAGGTTATGATGTCGTCAACTGACAGATCATAAAATACTAATACATAATAATCAGAACAGTAGCCTACTTTACAACACAAAGCAAATGAATGTCTGTGCTGCTGTGGTACTTACACAACCCATATTCCAGTGATGGTGAATACAGGAAGGCTGACAGGTAGGATCACCCACAACGACATGTTGCCCTGTAATTCAACAAGGAGCAAAAGGTGTAATACTTTTCAGTCTACCGGTACAGCGTGACTCGAATATGTGTTTGGTCCATTTGGCCCGTATAGAGTAGCCTGTTAGCTAGCAGTGACACGATGAAAATTTAACAACATACTGTAGATGCACTTTTAATTTTAATGTTCATTTACAATTATGAAGTTTATTTGTGATGCTTTTACTTTTTATGTACTATTGTTTATCTTATCTTCTGAATCGATAGTTGAAATCAGAAAAAAAAAATTATAAAGTTGTATGCTACTTTGTTAGCAGCTGTGAAATGCCATAAACAAAGTATTTTTTAGTTCGTCATTCACTGACTGTCAGTGAATTAGTAGGATACAGTCTGAACAAAATCATACCGCAGGATCGACTACTCGTGGACGTTTTATCATACGTCTTGTTGCTACAGTAAAACAGCCTCAAGCTCGGCACCTCATCTCAGTTCCCCCAACAGCAGCCCAAAAAAGTTATTAGAATGTCCTCCAGTATATCCCCAAGATCTTTTCCCAACGTCTTAACGTTTTCATCCTAAAATGATTATATTTTCCGAGGCCAATTAACTGTGGCGGCTATCCTTTCGCCTTCTACTGTTACTTTTCTGTTATGACTGGACGTGAAGATGCGTGCTGATGACTCTGAGCAGATCCAGCTGTAGAGAGCTCCTCCCCTCCAGTCTGATTTTTTCCCAAACTGTCTTTAATCTTGAGAACTGTATTCCGAGATGCAGTGTCGGAAAATATTGTTACAATTGACTACTGTAGCATATGTAACACAAACTAAGTGTACCGTGTGTGTGTGTGTGCGTTCGTGAGTGTGAACAGGGCATTTAATTTATATGTTTTAGCCTCTGAAGTCCGAACACATCTGTATTATATTTGAGTAGGCTAATGTAGACTTCTGCGTCAGTCGTCACATTTGCCATTGCCTAGAGTAGTAGATTGGGTAGAGCCTCTTGCACCGTCCGGTTCCCAAATTGGGAATCCCAATTTAAACATGTCAGGAAAAACTACGTATCTTCCACAAGGGGGCAGTAAGAGCGTATAATTAACAGTTATGGCAATTGACTTGAACTGATATAAATTTACCCCAGGCTCTAACGAGGTCAAGAAAATGCTGTTGTTAATTTCAGTGGATATTACTAATATACAAACATGACTCTTATCTTATTGGCTTAATATTACATATTTGTACAAGCCAGTGTGTTGTTGTACTCCATCAGACTGCCATTTCCAGCGACATTTACATTAGCCTACAAGGAAGGCTCTGAGATTGAACATAAGCTACTGTAATTGGGCACAAGCAGTAGTCTAAATGTTGTAGTTTTCCTGGCAGTAATGGGTCTGGTACAGGATCGCTTCAGTCAAAAATTACATACATACATACTCTGATCCTATCACTGCAATGTCTGAATATAAATACTGAATATTTGGGCTAAGCATATGCAATGTCAAACCAAACACTTCTGTGGTTTGTAGTCTACTGAAATATACAGTAGTTGTAGGCCTATATTCCACTACAGTAAATACGGTAATTAGCCTACAATATTTTATTGACTTCAAGAGCTGTAATTCCATGTTGCATAAGTAACTCTTAAGAGTAAGAAGTAATGGTTTTGTAAAGTAGTAAATCTTGTGCTACATAATGTTTCCAATAAGTATATATATTTGTGGTTGAAACTAGACAATATATTAGAATAGAATAAATAAAATAAAACAGATGGTAATATTAAGAGGATTTATTTTCATGTTTAATGTCAAATCCCTTGTAGTGTTTCCCTTCTTTTTTTATTTTGCAGGTAATGGGTTTGACATTCTACAGTACAACTGCAAAAATAACATCCCACATTTACCTATGATGGCAAACAACTATCTATATAATAATAATAATAATAATAATAATAATAATAATAATAATAATAATTGTTTGGCACTTGAAAATATTTGGTTTAACAGATTGGTAAAACAGGTACATCGACATTTTTTATTTGAGTAAAATTTTCTAAATTAACAAAGTTTAAGCACTGCTCTCTAAAGGACGTTCCCTTGGCAATACACCCATGTTGACAGTTTTACATCTGTTGTAAATGAAAGATGATGCCTTACTGGAACATTCACAACATTCAGGCTACACTGGTTATTTGTTGGTGCTAGAAATATAAGATGAATACAGCTTACTGTATGAAGGAAAGAAGAATGTTTAACTATGTAAACTAACAAATATTGTACACATAGGATGAATATTTTGTGGTCATATAAGATGGCAAAATAAATCAAACATTAGATACAGTAAAGGCTCTATCTATTCTGTGTCCAGCTATTCACTAATACAATCTACTGGAGAATTATCTTTTCCATTATGACCATTAAATACCATACTATCTCAGTGGATGTACACATTGTACAAAAATATACTTTCAATTTACATTGGACTTGGTGCAAAAATGCTGGCACGATAACATATGGGATATGAACAGCGGACAGAGATTAAACTAAATTACATTTAGGTACAGAACCTCTAGATGGAATTGAACTATGCTCCGACCTTACATAAACAGTATAACAGAACTGAATGTAAAGAATAATAACGCTAAAGGTTTCTATCCTACAGTAGGTATCACTGCAGTCCTAACACGTTCTTTGCCAACAGAACAGCAGTATACAGTTTTATTGTATAAACCTAAGTTATTCTTAATGCAATGACAGTGGGAATAATGTATTGGCCAAATTATACAGTAGGTGCCCAGAATGATCAGTGGACAGTGAAGATCTTGGGAATGTTTAAACTGCTCTTGCATTTGCTAACCTTAAAAACAGCTGGAGGCTTTTCGCACATTAACAAAATACATATATTGCTATCCGCTTATTTAGAGAGGACACACTTCATTTCCTCAACGGTTTTCCTCTGCTTTTGTTCTCAGTTCCCTTTCATGTCTATTATAAGCATCTGCTCTAGTGCAGGGTAAGGACCCATCAGACCAACGTTCTTTTACTGGGTAAGCATTACAGTGACATGCCTGTCAGAATATTGAAATGGCGCAATTTTAGTGCAATAAGGTAAACTGCGTATTAAATACGTCATGAAAATCACAAACACAGTATAAAATGTGTTACATTGTTCTGGTGTTATTTGCTTAATATGTTTGTAGCTGAATGTTTCTGATGTGTGTGATCTACAGTACAGTATAAGGTAATATGATAACAAGTGCATAAACATCATATTGCTGCAGTTTCAGACTGGCCATTAACAAGTATTAATAATACGAATCATGTGAATGAAGTGAGAATTATGTTGGCCATACACAAACAAGGTCCCCTTTCTAGCCCTGTGCGAATCCTCCATTTGAACCAATACGTTGCGCTACACCTCACCATGGAAGACTCGCAACGAAAACCATGCGGTCAGCACAACCAGCAAGATAGCTGTCACTCACAAGGCACAACACTGTCGGTCAGTTTTACTTAAAGCACACACTCTAACAAGGCTGCCCTGCAGATAATAACCAACCCCCCCCCCCAAACCCACCACACGCCTACTCAGCCTTGGACTTGGACCCCTTGTGCGCGGAGGAGGAGGAGGAGGAGCCTCTGAGGTAGGAGTTGTAGAAGAAGACGGCAAAGAGCACCAGGTAACTGAGGTACATGAGGGAGCCCCAGGCGATGTTGTCCACCTTGGACGGGCAGCGCTCCTCGTGCATCCAGCGGTACACCAGGCCCGTCACGGTCAGGCCCAGCACCATCTGCAGGATCTGGGCGGCCGTGATGGCCATGGCGCACGGCCGGGGCACGCGCAGCCCGGCGGCCCGCGCGGCGTAGTAGGTGTACATGGCGGAGTGCACGGTGTAGTTCATGGTCATGAACCAGCCGCTGCCCGCCACCTGGTCCTTGTAGGAGTACCAGGAGTACAGCAGCACGGTGATGTGGTGGTACCAGTGCAGGAAGATCAGGCGCTGCTTACGCAGCACGATGAACACCGTGTCGCCTGGGAAGAGGAGGTTGGGCACAATGATGCCATTTTAAAATGTTATCTTTAAAAAAAAAAATGTATTCATTAATTACTTGATTCGAATCATTCATTATTTATTTTTATTGTTATTTTTTCTTGAGAGAAGCTCATTATATAATAAATATAATTCACTCATACACACCTCTGAGGGAGCTTGATTTCCTTTCAGCCAGATGCGACTATTTTATTATTATATTATTAGTATTGTGATTATTGAATAACATACATTTGAGTTAACATGAATAACTAAAAACTAATCTTAAATTCCTTTCCCTTCTTTGTCTATACAGGTATGTTACATACGGCACACACATACACACACACATATAGAGATATCTATTAGAGGAATTGTTGGCAAGAACTACTGTAGACAGGTGGTGGTGGGGGATCAATACTGCATACCATCAAAATAACCTTTGCCGTAATTTTGTATTGATGAAACAAGGCCTGGTATGGATTTTCATTTGGATAGTAATATTAATTGCCTTGAATGCAGTGAGTGGTGCGATTTTTATGGTCTAACTAGAAGTGCAAGACTCCAAACTAGTAGGGCAATACACAAGAGCTACAGTATGCGGGAGATAACAAACGGACAACATAGCAGAGCTGTTGCGAAACGTAACTGAACACTGATGTATTGTTAAAAAAAGAAAAGATAAAGCTCTTAGACACAATGGTGGTTGCTGCAGAGATAAACGCAACAAAAATCACATTAGGCCTAACCGTAATCCTAACCTGTGGACAATCAAGGTTTCTTTACCAAAGGTTTCCCAAATATGAATGCTGTGACAAGCTAACTACTGCAGAGCCCACAAGAACACTGCTACAGCATTCCCTGCTGAGCCATTTGAAACAGCATATACGTGTAGTGCAAAGTCCATGACCAACTGCAGGACTACACCCTGTGTTTCCTGTCAAGCTGGCCGCAACCAGTGTTTGTGTGTGTGATGAAAGAGGTCGTACCTAGCTCAGGGGCCTTGCTGAGGACAAACGCATAGGCCCACAGCTTGCTGACAGGGGCGCTATAGAAGTTCGTGTCACACACCGACTCTCTGAACCCTTTGGCAAAGAGGACGTGCGACATGTAGCGGCCGGTCCGAAGTGCACCGATGATACTGGAAATTAGAAAGTCCCACAGATGATAATCTCGCACACACACGCACACGCACGCACGCGCGCGCATACACACACACACGGAACAGTCCACATGGGGTGGATGCTGGTCAGGGCAAGCAGTGGTATAATTATTGACTGCGCACTGTCCTGCATTACAAGGTTAAACCTTTCATTTGACAGATTGCTCTGTGGAAAATGGATAGGCTGACAAATGCGAGTTTTGAATAGAAATGTCTATTGTTGATTTGGGCGATGACATTCGTTAATGACAGTTGGCAAAGTAAACAAAAGCGTATTGTTACTGAGATCACCAGGAGATGTCTCAACAGACAGGCTAGATAGTGGATAATATATTTTAACTGTACTATATAATTTACATATGTTACCATATTATGAACATGAAACCACAAAGTTCCTGGTTATGCTATATTATTAATCCATTGTAATTTTAGGAAAGGAACCAGCCCTGCGCATGTTATTCAAGATATCTGAGTAAAGTAAAAGTATACACTGACACAGTATTCCAGCTAAATCTAACACCCTGTGGTTGCGTGCAGCCATCTAATGTGCAGTGTCGTCCTGCACTTTCTGTGTGGAGTTTGCATGTTCTTTCCATGTCTGCGTGGGTTTCCTCCGGGTGCTCCGGTTTCCCCCACTATCAAAAAACATGTTAGGTTCACTCTCCAGCCAGTGCCATGTGACCAGTGACACTGGCCTCTAACTGGAGTCGGTCCCCGGGCGCTGCACAGTGGCTGCAGAGGATGAATTTCGCTACATGTATGTGACAATAAAAGCACCTTCACCTTTTGCAGGATTAAGATTAGAGAAATCAATGATGAACCCACCCTTGTCACATTGCTCAGCCAATTACACTGCAATTCAACCAGTCCAATCTGGCACATTTCTATGCCAAATCTTCCAAATTATGTCTTAGAGCCGACACATTGTACTGATATGTTTTTCTTCCAGTAGACATTAGTGTTATTGGTATGATTGAATTTTCACTAAAACCTCTGGCGTGCTTATGAAATTAAGTTTTCTTGTAAGTAGTATTGTATTTAAACTGGTTCATTGATACACCAATTTGAATGACATGACTTTGTAGGTCTTTACTTTATCCACGATCACTTAAAACCTGTTTGGGATGTGGTTCTGTATTGAAATGCAGATTATCACATTATCACAAACATTCCTCATGTACTACATTCCCCAACTTGCTGGGCAAGTGATCTGATCTTTATTGTCCTAAAATAGCTCCATCTAAACCTCCTGTAGAAATGGCAATATAATTGGATTATTTACATGCTCATATGTGTATATATTTTCACAAAACAATTACATTCACATGGTTAAATATCACCCAATGTGTTGCTGTATTGTTTCCAATATAGTACACGTTGAACGGAATTTACAAATCATTTAGTTTTTTTTTGGGGTGCATTTTGCATAATGTCCCAACTTTTTCAGGATTTTGGGTTGTATATTAGAACAAAAGAAGCCAAATAATCAAATATAATCCCACAGCAATGTATTACACTTTGAGCATTATGCGATTAGGCCTACTAAAGCTGAGGGGGTCTAAACATTTCTACTGTACCTACCTAAATATGGCCAGGCTGAGGGACCACAGCACCAAGGGACGACGCAGGTTCAGCTTTTGCCTTTCCCTCATGAAGTGCTGACCCCCGAATATGAGTACAACATACAGGCTGCAGAACACGAATGACTTTCTCCTGGAGGAGGACAGCACACAACACACACACACATACAGTATATCAACACTGCATTCATCACACAACATCACTACTGCTCCAGTCAAGAGAAAAACCTACTAGAAACAAATATTTAATGCACAATGCCCCCCCCCCTTATAAAAGAGAAGAGAAAAAAAAGAGAAAAGGGTACACATTTGATTAGAATACGGCTTTAATTTGTTAATGTTGTGTGTATTTGACCTTGCATTAAACTTAATACAACATGTCTCTTCAAATTAACTGTATAATATACAATGATACGGACACTATAAAGGCTACTAAAAGTAACTTCCCTATCATGACTTCAGTCTTTCACAGGATAAAAACGCTATTCATTCCTGTGGTGCAGTTCAGAGACCAAATACACCACAATGTGCAGTACTTTCACCTGAGGGTTAGCCTTGCTAAAAGACTCAAGCACTATGCTTTACAGATGGTATGTGTCTGCATATGCACAGGTATTGCACAATTGTGTGGGCCGGGAGTGACCAATAGACCAGGCTAATAAAACAAATACTTGACAAGCATTTGAAGCTACGGCAACCACACAAACGACTATAAAACATATAAGGGTTAACTAAGGTATATGCATTGTGTGTGTACATTTTAAATGGAAATCATGGTTGTTGATGAGGCTATATTGTATACAGGCTATATGGATTTACTACAGTATTAAAATAAAATACAAATTATTTTTTTTAATAATATTAAAAAGAAAAAAAAATGTTATTATAATACTTTATGTGAACAGCTGTGTTAATTAATATTAAATAAGGTAAAATAAGGCAAGTTAAGGTAATTACTATCTAACATGATGAAACTGTTATCTTCTCATTTAGAAATAGAACAAACTTTGATGAAGCAATAACACTGTCCCCATGTCTTATCAGCAATTAAGTGAAATTCAGAAGTTAGAAAAAAAAAACCTGCTCACAGCAGGCTACAATGGCAGCAGTCAGTAGATAGGTATTCAAATGTGTGTGACATATTCTATATAAAACAAAACAACATAATTAGATATTAACCTTTTGATGGTAAATACCACATTCATTGTTATTCTGGTTGTATTCCAGGAGATATTCTATTGTAGCATTGGTTCATATGCAAATACCCCCCCCCCTCCCCCCCAGTTTAATAACAATGTGAGCCAGTAAAAGCAATGTAGTTTTGCAAGGTAGTCTACTTATCCTTGGTAGTGCTGATATGACAATTGAGGATGAGGCACTAATGTACCATAGCTTTCTATATGGAAAAATATTAGTTATAGAACACTTATTACATATAGGCCTAAGCTTATATATATTAAATATATTTCTGACCAATATGACAATTGCAAAGAGCTAAATTCAACAACAAAAAAATCTGTCATTGTGAAACGAATTTATCATCAGGAGACAGAAGTATAGTCTACTGAATCTGTGATTAATATGAACTCGCTGACACTGGATGACAGTTGAATAGGAGCGGGTCAAGTGCTATACGCATGCATTTTTTTTAATCTATGGTGTACAAACACTGTACTACCTGGCAGACTAGTAGCATATATTAATATGATCAAACAATATGTAAAACAATATGCAACCTGCATCAGCATGTCAAGTCACTGTCCTGACAGTCGGGCGGCCAAGGTGAGGAATTCGCCGGTCTGAAATTATTCCACCGGTGAGATTCCGGAGTCATTTTTTGTTGTCTTTTTTGTTTAACCGATAAGAAAGCCACATTATTGTAATATATGCGTTCTGACAAAGAAAACAGCACAGTGGGGAAAACTACTAAAACTATTAGTTGCAAACTCGTCAGCAGCCAGCACATTTGAGACGAGAACAATTCTGGTCGAGGGACTCTTTCACTTGTCTCATACGTCTTCTAGCAGGTGTGACTTACCAGTTTTCTTGCATCCATTCCAAAGCTCCTCTTTCGTCGAATCTTCTCTCAAACTCGTATTCCTGTGGCGGGGAAATTATTTCAGTTACTTTCATTTTGCAGCAATATGTTCTTCCGCCTAAGTTAGGCCCTGTGTTCTTCTCTTCTTAGTCTCAACTAATAGAATTTTCTAGACAATTTCAATATTAGTTTCATAAGCTAGAATACTGTATAAATACTTCCAGAAATTCAAAGGCTCAAAAGAAAGATGCGCGGTGCACTTCCCCACTGTTACTTCCTCGCGCACGTCGTGCGGCAGCCAAGCCGTGTGCGAGCACGTTTTCTCCCACGTTTTCTCCCGCAGATAGGAGGAGGAGGAGGAGCTTGTGATATGACGGATATTATGAAATATATTACTAATGGTCCACTGATGTGGGACTCTTTCAACGTCCTTATTATAATGTGACCTTTATTTTATGTGCATTTTGTATAAGACTTGATGCTGCCATGCAGAAGGCCAAGACGCTCTCTCAATGTGGTGTTTTATTAAAAATGAATACATAAAGGTTTACGAAAATAAAATATAATAAAAAATGTCACTCATCACGTCTCTATATCTTATTTTTTGCAAAATGTCTGAATAAAAAAAAGGAAAATAGTTATATTGGTGTTTACGCATAACCTGTAGTCTTGTATAGAATTGTAGAATTGTATTTTCCTGTGTAACAACAGAGTTTGGGATATGTCTGCTTTTGGTTTGCCTGAGTAGCCTAACAACGCGTGTGCTATCAACGTTAGCATAGCACCATCTTCTGGACAAATCCGATAGGAAGCCCGGCGCCGCCTACTGCTCAAGTGAATGTGAAAGTCAAGGACAGTCTAGTTTCAGGAGTGCAGGCAGGCCTAGTTGGTGTAGTTGACAGCGACTAAAGTTTGTAGCCTACTATCCTGCTGCAGTCGCCAGACTGTGTGTAGTAATAGGCTACCATGCTTTACATTGAAGAACATGCAGCAGGCTACCTGCTTTACTGGAGGAGGAGACAGACTGGGCATGCTCAGAGTCAGGCCGGTAGGGAGAGAGGAGAGAGTGTGCGCCCGAAAGTGTTGTGATGTGTGTCTGTAGTGTAAACTGAATTCGTGTTGAAGCGGAGTTGACACTGTATCTTGTCTCCCGCCTTGAGAACCCGCGAAGGCGCGAGCAGAGCATGTTCCACGGCTAAACTTGGGCGCCATTCATCGTCACGTTTGTTTCCACCTGACGTGAAACAGACGGGCTCCCCTCACCGCATACCAGAGCATCTGGGGGAAAGCTCGGATAAATGTGGACTGCAGTGGCTGTATCAGCGTGTTGCCTGCAGCAGAGGCATGTTGTGACCGCATCTTATCGCATCGTATCGCTTTGGTGCGCGTCCACCTGCAGATAACAGATTTAATGAGTGAGTAGACATGTGCTCGGTTATTTGAATAAACGCATATATGGTTAAGATGGAGCGTTTTTTTAGCGTATCGCGCTTTGGTGACATGTTTATCAAATGCACCCATAAAGTGGGATCGCCTTTAAGTTGAGCCACGGTGCACCGTGCACTGCATCACCGAGCAGATAGCCATCTTCTACATAGACCTGTAGGTTTATAGGATACACAGCCTCCAGAGACTGGGGTCAAACAAGCGGGACAGCGATAAAAAATACATCGTCTTGACTCATCTCATGTGCTTGTGATTGGCTAAGGAATTGTACAAGTTTCTCCCTCGGGTGGAAAAGTTGACATTCGAGTGTTGCGTCTGTACGTGAGAAGATTGACAATAACTTTATCTTGGGACCTGCATGACGAACACAGATGAGCTAAGCAATTATTTTAATAATTAACATTCGATATAATGGTTGCTGTTATTACACTACAACGAGTGATAACAAAACGGTTATTGATTATAGGCTATTGATGCAAGAATTGGACAAATACATGTCCCCCAAGTTGCACAAATGCTTAAGAGAGACATTGAAACATTTTTTCAGATGAGATATACATGTCAATGTCATCTCCGTCTTGTACAACCTTTTTCTACTATCATGATTCTCAGGCTCAACAGGCTTAGCCCTTCAATCAATACCAGAGCATACAGGCAATAATACACGGGGAAATTCCAAAGCCCTACACAGTAGCTGGTGTGTCTCCTCTCTAATATGCTTATAACGAAACCTCACTGTAGTAGATCTACAGCAGCAACAATAGAGATGAGATGGAAGCTTTGTACAGTAATGAATGTTGATGCTGCTGGGTGAGGACTCACTGCAGAGATAGAGATATATTGTTGTCTCTGCAGGTCTGGGGGAATAGGCTGCATGATGACCACTTTAAGGCCCTGTCAAGTGTCTCGTTGCACGGGTGCAGACACAAGGCTATACTAGAAAAGGCATTTAAAGTTTATGATTCCTCCTGCTTTTCTGGGGCTCAAACTGGCCTGTTGGCCAGACTGATTGGACGGCACAGGTAGTAAGAAAGCTATTCCTGCATTTTCCCTGGACACACATACAGTAGACATGCACCCTTGCAACATTCATCTCTTTGTGCAGGTCAGCATGTCAGAGCTTCTCTCCGTGGAAATAACTGCTCTGGTAAATGTCACTTCAGCATTTGTTTTACATTTTCATTTGATGTAAAAGTTAACAGCATTGTAACACCATATTTGCAGTAGATGTGTAATTTAAATGCTGATAGTATTATTTTTAATAATATCTTAACTCCACAAGTTAATATCAAGTAAATTTCTTGACACGTTGTGCCTATATTTTCGTTATCTGAGTAACAGTGTCATTGTTTGGCTGTATAGTGTCTGATTGGTTGTAAAGAAATTGATTTGCCATTACAAGCTTCCATTAAGGGTTTTGATTTAAAACCAAGCCAGGAAATGAGATCCCTTCGTACAACAGTCACCGCCTTAATGGTATCTGCCAAGGCTGGGATGGGGAAGGCCATAGTGTTAACAATGTCCGTGTTTCAGCAGCAGGAGACAGTGATGGTTGAGGAAACCGCTTTATGACCGTGTGGTCCCAAAAGATAGTGTTCCTCCTTCCCACGTCTTGCTTTTCTTTTCATCCTACACTCTCCCACTCTCATTCGCTCATAGAGATCCACACTTATCGCCTCTGACTTTCTATTGCCATTATTTTGTTATGATGTTACTAAAAATAACCGACAGACAAATGTACAGTAGGGTCCAAGTTGAAACAGATTTTATACAATATCTGAAACCAGCTATTATGTGATAAAAGCTGTGTGGTGTAGTAGGCAATCCCTCAACACCGGTAGCCGGGGATATGTCTGGGGAAGGGGGGGTGTTAGTGGGAGGGCTGGCAAGCTTGGAGCACTGGCAGAGAACAGGGCCTGTTAGCATTTGGGTTGTAGCAAGCCTGTGATGATGGCAAGCATTAGCATTTAGATTCCCACCGCGCTACGCCGCTAGCCACTCCATTCTATGGCGCTCTAATTTTTCTGGCTCTGTTGCAAATGGTGCTCTTATTAACAGCAGCCTTGATCCTGTGTGATTAATGGATCACAAGTCTGTGGCAGAGCCGCTATCTTTGCGACATGCAGAAGTGATTTGTTTTTTATTGTTATATTTACAGTGTTCTGTCACGGGCTAGAGGTGGTCAGATTAACAAGGAGCAGGGGTGATTCTGGCTTCAGACTTGGCTTGTGCCGGGCCGGCTATTTGTCAAAGTATGTTTCATTGCCAGTAATTGATACTGTTGCTTGCTATAGTTACAATAACCTGATCAGCATCAATCCATCCATCTTCTCCCGCTTATCTGGAGTCGTGTTGCAAGGGCAGCAGCTCCAGCAAGGGACCCCTAACTTCCCTTTCCCGAGCCACATTAGCAAGCTCTGACTGGGGGATTCCGAGACGTTCCCAGGCCAGTGTGGAGATATAATCTCTCCACCTGGTCCTGAGTCTTTCCCGAGGCCTCCTCTCAGCCGGACATGCCTGGAACACCTCCCAAGAGATGCACCCAGTGGGGCATCCTTACCAGATGCCTGTACCACCTCAACTGGCTCCTTTCGACGCAAAGGAGCAGCGGCTCTACTCCGAGTTCCTCACGGATTGCTGAGCTTCTCACCCTATCTCTAAGGGAGAAGCCAGCCACCCTTCTGAGAAAACCCATTTTGGCCGTACCAGTGATCTTGTCCTTTTGGTCATGACCCACGTGTCATGACCAAAGGTGAGGGTAGGAACGAAAACTGCCCAGTAGATCGAGAGCTTTGTTTTCCGACTCACCTCTCTTTTTGTCGGTTAATGGTGCGGAAAAGTGATTGCAATACCACTCCCGCTGCTCAGATTCTCCGGTCAATCTCCCGCCCCAATGTCCCCTCACTCGCGAACAAGACCCCGAGGTACTTGAACTCCTTCACTTGGGGTAAGAACTCATTCCCTACCCAGAGTAGGCACTCCATCGATTTCCTGCATGGCCTCAGATTTTGCGGTACTAATCCTCATCCCAACCGCTTCACACTCGTCTGCAAACTGATCCAGTGTGCAGAGTGCTGGAGGTCACAGACCGATGATGCCATTAGGACCACATCATCTGCAAAAAGCAGCTATGAGATCCCCAGGCCGCCGAACAGCAACCACTCCCCACCACGACTACGCCTCGATATCGTGTCCATGAATATCACAAACAGGATTGGTGATAAAACGCAGCCCTGGCGGAGGCCAACCCCCACCTGAATCAAGTCAGACTTACTGCTGAGAATCTGTACCCAGCTCAGCTTTGGGCATACAGGGATTGGATTGCCCTTAAAATAGACCCTCTCACCCATACTCCTGCAGCACCTCCCAGAGTATCCCCATGGATTCTTGCGAGAGTAAAGAGCTGGTCCGTTGTTCCACGACCAGGATGGAATCCGCATTGTTGTTCATCAATCTGAGGTTCGACAATCGGCCGAACCCTCCTCTCCAGCACCTTAGAGTAGACTTTACCAGGGAGGCTGAGTAG
>JAODTR010027151.1:0-22756 GCA_025399935.1 Amblyopsis rosae
ATGTCTGAAATTGACTTTTTAAAATTCTATGATATTCCAGAAATTCCACGACCAGTGTGAACCCTTGACATTTATCCCTTTAATGATCTTAAACCAAACAAACTTCAGTCCTTTAAGGTTTCGTTAAACAAACAGAAGTTAAAGGTCGCAAAAGGTCCCATGGCAACAGGACAACATGACCCCTCTTGGCCCAAATTTGACCTTTCGACCCCGGGCTGACCTGAAGAACAGCCTGAGTGACCTCATGTGACCCAAGTCCACCCGGAACACCCCACACAGCTGCTCCAGCGCCAGCACCTTCTGCTGCTCCTCCCACCGCACGCTTTGTGATTGGCTACTGCTCTCTGAGGGGGCCTGGCTGCCCAGGCTAGAGGCTGAGCTGGCAGAGTGGTTCATGGACTCCTCGCACTGCTCCCTGGGAAATGGAGGAAGGAGGAAAGATAGTAGGTGGTGGATGGCTCTTGTGTGTCAGTGTATGGGTGAGTTTTGTATATTTTGAGGCCAGAACATGTTTGGTTTTGCTATTTAATTCAATCTTTCTTTCTTTCTCTTTCTTTCTTTCTTTCTTTCTTTCTTTCTTTCTTTCTTTCTTTCTTTCTTTCTTTCTTTCTACGTTTGGCCAATAACAATGAGAGAATTAGAAAGGACAGCACACAAAATAAGGCTTCAGTGCTATACAGTACTGTAGCTGGTTTAAATATAGCTAGCAATACAATTTAAAATGTTATGAAACAGAATCAATGGGCTGTTCAATTGTCCTAGAATATTCTTGTCCATATTTACCCTATTTAAACAAATTTTTTATTGTGTTTGTGTGTGGGGGGGTTTCTCATTTAAATACCAAGCAAAGATTAAAATCGTGATTAAAATCCTATAATAGTCCCTCCTCCCACTTTTTTTTACACATGACAGACTTGCTGTTTGTGATTAATCTCATAATTAATGCTAAAATTAATATATCTCTAAGGCCTTAAGGCCATACACAAATGAAATGCCTAACTTGAATAAAGATCTCATGTCCAGTGCTTTTCATAATGGTTGCAGAGAACCCATCTGAGGCTGCCTGAGACACTTATTTTTAGAAATCATTTTTATTTTGAGAAATGAACAGGTAACTTCACTTCACAGTGATACGTGTAGAGTAGAGGCTTATAGTTCCTGCCTAGTTGTTTTGAGTGTCAAAATGGTTCCGCCAAGATGCAGAGAATGAGAGGAATGCATGGAGGCTTCTAAAGAGAGACACACAGACACGCACACACACAGGGGATCGCCGTACACACAAATCACACTGTCCGCCGTCCGATTTCCCCTGTCATTCCCCCACGGCCAGCATGTTTTTCCCGGAACTGAAACCTGAACCTAGTGTTCTTCTGCTGCAGGAGAACACGCACATACACATATAAAGATGCACACACACATGACGTGCGAATGGACCATGGCTAATGACCCTAAGGGCCTCTCAAACACATCCCGGGATAAACTAAAACCGTGAAACATGCTGGTGCTGGAAGTGGCATGACATGGTATATAGACACCAATAACAAACAACAAACACGTTAATACAAATAGATTGATTTAATTAAGTATCTTTATCAAATTAAAGTCTCTCTTGTAGGTATTTTGTATCCCCTTATAATAGCTCAAGATCAGACACGTTCAGTAACTACCACACTGTATAAACTACATGAATATGTTCAAATTGTCTTCTTCGCTCAGCCCCGTCATTTAGCAATTTGACAACTCCACAAGCAAACGCGTGTAGCATTTCGGTACAAAGGGTCCAGAGAGAGAGGCCGGACCCGATCCATTACACCCTGAATCAATCCTGGCTAGCTAATCATTTCCCTGTTAGCAGATGGGGAAATAACAAGGCTGATCAATCCAAGCTGCGCGGTCTCCACTATACTGCCTGGTGATTTACTGCTTACGGTCTCATGTATCACACCGCAAACCAGGCTCTGTCAGACCAGCCGAGTGGGACAGAAGCAAGGGGAGCTCTGGTTAGGGACTTGGGTGAGTTGAAATATGGAGGAGTTTCTTCCAGTGAAACCCTATATTCCCCTCATTGGCCAAACATGGGGAGTGTTTATTAGGCCTATAAGCAATCATAAATAAGCTGTTTCCTTTGTGCTATATGCAAACTATTTGAAATAACTCTGTCAAATATAGTTACGTCAGTCCATATTGAATATTAATAATAATAATAATGCTGTATACTCTATACTGCCGTATAGTTTAGCAAAAGAAAGACAAATAACCAACGGCTTTCAGAGGGTCTTCTAATCTACGAAAACAAACGTTGCCAGTAGCTATCGGCGACGCACACTGTGTAAACAAGCTGTTTTGATGGCGTGAGGAACATCCCTCCAGACCTAGGTGACGCTCTGGTCTCCAGATGCCTGAGTCTCTCCACCCTGGAGAGAAAGCTGCCACCTCTCTCGGAGAGTGTGGACCAATGGCTAAAGGCCTTTTGGGACACCCAGACCCTTCAGCTATCCCTCAGGTAAACATGTTGTGGGGATGGGTCGTCTGTACACGAAGACCAACCGTGAGAAGAGTGAGAAAATGTGATCATTTGAGATGGAGAACACGGTATATATCTTCAATTTGAATAATTCTCAATGATTTGGAAGCATTTACAGTCTATTAGTAAATAAAAACATGTAAAGAATCTAGTGGGAAACAACAAACAACAAGATTAAATAGAAATCCTGACAGTTCAACGGTGACTATTTACAATTAACAGCATGGCGAATATAGGTATACGTTCATTTTTTATATCAAATTATATTTAGAGTCAGACATAAATTCTAAATAAAAACAAAACATTTATATTATCAATTGTCTTAAGGTGCCTTTTGCACCTTCAATACAGCCATAATGCAATGCAGTCAATGAAGGCTGATGGCGACCGAAGGATTAATTCATCCTGAAAGGCCTTCGTGTGGACGTACTCTGAGGTAGGTATGCTGTACAGTCGACAAACAGAAGCGAAATAGCAATCCAAGTAGCTTTAAGTATTGTACATCTCAATAGGAAATGCATTACAATAATATGATGAAAAGGCTAAAAAGAGAGCAACACATGTAACCAGTGTCAATTGGTGAAAGCCTTCAAACACACAGCAAGAATGTATTTCTCTGACTCCCCCTGCATTTGCCCCCCCACCCTTCTCTTTCTCTCTATCTCTCTCCCCCCTCCATCTTTCCACTCGTAGCCGGTTCTTTCTCGTGAGTGATTCCAAGTGACATGTTTCCAGTTCCTGGCCCCTTAACACTGTCAATTAAAGCCGGGGAGAGAGAGAACGGGAAATTGAGCGGGTTCCAGGGTCCTTTGGCTTAGAGCTGCGCTGCCTTCAGTCTCCTAATCCGGAGAGCTGACATTCAGCGCAGCACAACAACCCCGGGAGCACTGGGACTCAAAGGGCTTCACACAGACTTTAGGAAGGAGCGGGGAGGAGATGGGAGGGTGGAGAGGTGATAGGGGGAGAGAGGGGGACAGAGAGAGAGAGAGAGAGAGAGAGAGAGAGAGAGGGGGAGGGCGGATAACTGAGAAGCAGAGCGTGACTGAAACAATGTGGAAATGAGGGGAGAAAACGAGGGAGAGAGACATTAAGCAATAAAGGAGGGATAAACCAAGGAAGGTCAACAGAGAAAGAGAGAGAGAGTGAGTTAAGAGAGTAAAGCATTGCTGAGCTCCGGACAAAGGCTACGTGCGGTGGGGGAAGAGGAGGGAGACAGTATAAAGATTGGAAGCTGTGCAGGAGAGAACACTGCCAAGTCACACACTGCATGCACTTACAGTGAGCTGAGCTCTGAGAGTGTTTAAAAGGTTTAAACACACTGAGCCACGCACACACAGACACACACACACACACATTCTGGGCAGTGTTTCAGCCAAATAGCTGCGTGTGGAAACGACCTCAGAGAGAATCGTAAAGTCAAATGGCCGTGAGGTCAGAACAGCATCGCGATAGTCGTCCAGATGGCTTCCTTGATTAGGAAACGGTCTCAGCACTGGTGCTGTCAACGGACAGCGCCGAGGTTGTTGGTTAAACATCCTACTGGGAAAGACCGGAATGGGATGATACATGTCTTTGGAAAGCAGCCATCTGCTGGACAGTGAGTCTACTTTAGGTTTAAGCATCTATCTGGTCTGTGCAAATAGCTAAAGTCTCCTATCTGGCTTTTACTTCCTTTAATCCCCCAGTTAAGTACAATTATCTACCATGCACACTGACCGCTTAAAACCATCGCCCCTAGCATTAATTCTCTTCTGTTTGGCTCCACCTTGTGGTGGCATGGGGTAATGGTACACCACCTTTATGTGTAACAAGGGTGATAAAAGACAATCTGGGCCACTGTGGTTTTAGGATTACAGCATGTTGTTTAAGGCTGACTGCTAAGGTTTCTTTAGTCTAATAGTGCCATAAAGCCATGGGGAAATGTAGCACATGAACATCATTTAGAACATAATAACAAACAAATGGTCAAGTACAGAAATACCTGTAAGACATGACACTATATTAAAATATGTAACCATCAGGTTAAATTATTGTCTTTTTATTTGAAACCTCATGGGCAATGTGTACCTTCATGGTAGAACTGTAGATTACCAGGAAAAAAACCCTACACATATGAGATATGGTAGCCTGCTGTACAGGACAGGTGTTACATGGGCATTTGTGAAAAATCATTAATATTTATGTGATTTGATTATCATGTTGTTCTCTTTGCATACTGGAGAAACACCTGCATCACAATTAAGGCAAATAATTAAGATGACTTGACAAAAAAAAGACTCCCCCTTGCCCCTCCCCCAACCACACGTGCGCGCGCACACACACACACACACACACACACACACACACACACACACACACACGGAGCTGGCCTGCTTTTGCTGACCTGCTTTCGCTGTCTAGGAAGACGGAGCCGCTGCTCTCGTAGAGGGCCTCGCTGACTGGGGACAGACAGAAGGGGGAGGAGAAGGTGTCTGAGTCCGAGCCCATGGTGCTGTCCCGGCTCACCTCATCCGACAGCTCGCAGGAGCCCTCGTCACCCTCCTCTCCTGCCCCCACCGCCTGCTGTTGGGGCTGGGAGAGCTCCAGCCCTGGTCTGTCGCTCAGGGCTGCGCTGGCTGTGTGTCTCTCCTCATCCTCGTCCTCCTCCTGGGCCGCTGGGGGCCGAGAGCGGGGTCTGGGGAGACGCTGGCTGACTGTAAAGGTCTCCAAATAACTCCGGATATGATACAATGTGATGCAATTGCATGACATCACTACACAGGCGAAACCGCAATATATATATATATATATATATATATATATATATATATATAAATTTACTTTCACTATTACATTTTACAAAACTATAATCATGTAGGCCCATACAATAAAATCTGGTCCCAATCACAACGCTCTTCGTGCACTGTAGGCTTACTTTGACTACGTAACTCAGCTGTTATATTTAACAACCACAGAAACTTTTAAAGCAAGAGCCATTTGATTTCACTCAGGCAGGCTTACCAAAAGGTGAATAAATTGGATGTATTATTTAAATGTTACCAAAAAATGTATATCAATTACGAATAACAATAGAAGAACTATACATAATTTTTCTAGTGCCATTAGTAAACACTAAAATGTCCATATAATATCATATAAAATAATATAATATTTGTATAAAACTTTATAATTGTTTTAATACAAAATAGAATCAGGGAAATGCTTTGTGATATATTATCAGAAATTTTTATAATACCAGAAACAAAAGGCATGTCTGTAAAATCAGATAGACCAATATATATTAAGGACTGGCGTGCCGACAATGTGACTGGCGGTGACTACCGCTGCCCAGCCATGTCTCCAATACAGGCAAACGCTAAATGGTTGTCGAGCGGTCCTGGTTGTGACTAGTGCAAGGACACTTCCTTGGACCTGGGACTCATGTGGGGTCTGTTAATGCTACATTTGACAGACCACTCTTAATGAACCAACTCACAAAACACTTTAAATGTATACAATGTATTAGTTCTTAAGTACTGCACAATGTGAAACATATTATTCAAAGTATTACTGCTAAATCTTGTTTGCCTATCAACACCTATTGCATCTTAACTGTCCTGGAGGGGTGGGTTCCTCCCTCTGTGGTCCCTTCCCAAGGTTTCTTCCCTTTTTTTTCCCATTGGGTTTTAATGTAAGTTTTCCCTTGCCCAGGGGGAGGAGCAGGTTAAGGGGGTGTTGTTTGTTTCCAAGTGGAATGTAGGCTGTAAAGCCCTTTGAGACTGCAACGTGATTAAGATCTATATAAATAACATTGACTTGACTTGATTTGACTTGACTTGACTGATGTTGTTTAGGACATAGGAGAATCCTGTGTTATGCGTTTATGTTTACTTGAACATTAGTTGCTATATTAGTTGTCACTCTATTAGGTGGTCCCTTCAGAAACCACAACCGTAACCTTCACGTCATCTTTTCAAGAGTGAGGTTCTACCGTTGCGCTCTGTGGCGTGCGTTCCTGCGTACAGGCGAGCTCTCTGGGGTGATGTAGCGAAGCGCCTCTTCGTCTTGCCTCTGGATTCGAGAGTTGGGTACCCACGTCAGGATCAGCGTACTACCAAAACTGTCATCCTTCTCCATGTGGACACACAGGTAGCCTGCAGGGGGCAGCACAACTCACATTTGGTTTTCATTTACACCAAGAGTAATGAGGTAACCCGAGAGGCTGTAAGCTCACCAAGGTAACGCTCTCCACACCCAGTAACTGAGAAGAGGCCAGGCACACTCGCACACATCACATGACCAAAGATTATTGAGGGGACGTCACCATATATACATAAAGAAGCCAAGCCTGGAAGGCTAGTTAAACAATATATAGTAAACACACAAATGAATGGAAAAGGTGACAAGCTGAAGATAAAATACCATATTTCCTCATGAGGTAATAAGACAATACTATACTATATTAACGACAGTGTTAGCTACTGCTACCGATACCATAATACAACAGAAATACTATAACTATAACACACCTGGATGGTGCTCGGCCAAGCCAGGCAGAGACTCCGCTGGGTGCACACACACATTGTTCTTGGAGAAAACAATCTCCCCGTCTAGGCCCGAGCGCACCACAGAGCCCCCGATCCCGGGGTTAAAGGTCAGGAAGTCGGAGGCCTTTGAGGAGGCGCGTCGCAGGAGCCGACCCAGAGACATCTCCTGAGGACCCAAGTCACTGTGCCCATCGTCTGGTGGAAGAAAGGAAGGGAGGTGTGTAGAGAATTAAAGGGGTAAACCATATAGGATGGCCAGCTTAGTAGTATAAGCACAGTGTGATTTTCCTGTAGCCTCGCGAGACCATCCTGATCCTGGAAGCTCCGATTTCATTTTGCCGCGAGTAGGCTATCAGTCTGAAAGCCCTCAATGCAATTGATTGATTCTAAGCCCCGCCCCTTTCACCTGTCTGTCTTTACTGTAACTAGGTTGGACAAAACAGCATAGTACAGGAAAAAATGCTCAACTGTTATTGAGCTTGGGATCAGTCAATTCAGAGCAATGTAGAAGAGAGTAGTAGCAGAGACATTATATAGAGGAGCCATGCCACTTCAAGAATTTTGAATGGAGCTCTATGGGAGAATTCTGGAACGCCAAAGGTGACAGTTGGAAGAACATTTGTGACGTAAGCACTCAGTTGAGGTTTTGCGAGAGTTACAAATTGTGGTGGACTGTGTCTTTGAACATGCGTGGAAGAGGTGAATAATATATTACAAATGCACATAGCAGCTGCTAGCTGCACACCTATATTGTTAAAAGTAGATTTTGTTAAATTAATTAATGATATAGTTATGTTAAATTTGTCAAAACATTACGTCCTTGTTTCACTAAGATCTTATCGGCCGGCAAGGTGAAAAATGAATGCCCACACAACCCATTAACCCATACACAAATAAAACTAAGGCACACAAATGTGGCTCGCATATCTACGTGTTATTGCAGTTGTTAATGTACTGACAATGTAGGATCATTATGTCTTATGAATGAATAAGATTGTGAAATTACTGTAGGTTGTAGGCTACAGACAGCGAAAAATGCGATGTTTTGTGAGTACATTGTGAGTCTCTATTTCTATATCATAAGCATAATACCATTGTAATTAAGATATCCGCTGAAAAGAATATACTTTTTGCATGTTAATAACGCTAGAAAAGCTTATCCATTGTGTTAGCAAGGCTGTGCATATAGCAAGCTGGTTGTGTTTCTAAGCAGTTTGTTTTTGTTTTACATAAACGTGTAATTATTATGTCCCAATGATCACTGAAAGAGCGGTTATGGCTCTCTCCCTATTAATGCCATACAGTACTTTCTAAATAAAAGTCTGGAAGTTAAAAGATGGCTGCCGAGGGGCGAGACTTGCCTATAAGGACTTTGGTAGTAGTGCCAACGGATGTTCAACATCGGTCATATGGTTCATGTTGACGCTAACCTGGTCCAGGAAGTGCTTGGTGGTACATTTAAATCAATAAATACATATACATAATTGTAATTTTTGGTAATTAGTAGTCAGTAAATTTATTTTTTGTGGCTAACTTCCGGGAACCGTTTTCAAGTTCCACGATCTGCCATTGCTGTGAAAAAACGGTCCATTAGAGTGAACATAGTTGACGCTACTCTCACTTCTACATGGCTCTGGGTCAATAAATAGTTTAGCAGCGGTTTTTCTCCAAAATTACAACAATACACGTCCGCTGTTCCTAATACGTTTGTTTCCTCTCGTGCTCTGGCTGATTTTAAACATTAAACATTCTGACGGTGAGATAAAGGTAGGAAGTCCAATCCTATAAGGAGGTTTAATTGAAATGCATTCAGCAACACTTTTAAGAGATACGCTTTTGAGGGGTTCCAGACTGATACTCACCACAAAGTCAAACTGTAGAATGCGAGATTAGGGTGGTATCTCACAATGCTGTGACTTCCCTACTCCACATGTTGGCCTCTGTTAACACAGCAGTGTCCTTATCAAAAGGTCAACCACAGAATCTCTCTCCCTGACTTAACCCCGTCATTGTGCAGTTTCCTTATTACACTTATGCCTTTGTGTACAGAGGCTTACAAAGCGCACACACACACACACCTGCACATATGTACACACACACACACACACAAATGGCTTGGACACTGTCACAGCTGTACGCCAAGATATGTCCCACCTTATGTAAATAGTACAGAGTCACACACTCTATAAAGGTGTGTGCTCCATCAAATCCCAAGCAGTTATTGGGAGTGAGCAGATGCCAACAACATCAATATGGAACAGAGCTAAAGCTGCTAAAAGAGCCTGCTGCTTTAGTAAAAAAACAAACAACATCCTGTGTGATGTCAGAAAACAAAAGAAAAACAACTGTGCTTTGATACTCTGACAATGTGTCCTCTTGACACACTCCCTTGAGGACTTATTTACACTCATTTGTTTAATGGGAATTTTAAAAACGCCTTGGAGAATAACATTATGTCCATTATCATTTAACATAATAATAATTAACATATTTCTACTGTTGATTCCCACAGGAGTGATATATTAAAAAAAGGCACACTCTTGGATTTGTGCCCAGAAGGTTGAATCTAGTAGGGGTGGGAATCACCAGAGACCCCACGATACGATATTATCACAATACTTATGCCACGATATGATATTGTTGCGATTTTAAACATACTGCGATATTTTGAAATTTATTACATTTTCCGACTTCAGATGATTGTCAACATAGGTTTGTTCATCTCACATACATTGGTTTTGCTGAAAAATGTGATTGTGAAGCCAACTAACTGATATGAACATCTCAGAAATATTGTATACACTAAGTAAAATTCTTGTATGCAATTAAAATAATGAAATTGCGATACTTGGCGCCAGTGTATCGATGCAGTATTGCCATGGGAAATATCGTGATACTATACTGTAAAGATTTTTTTCCCTACCCCTAGAATCCAGTGTGATAAAATGTCACCCTCACACACCTATCTACACCTCAGCTAGACATCGGCTTAAACTGTTCTCTACCCATTTAGCTACAGCCAGGCACAACTTCATATAGAATAACAAGTGAGCTGGGATTCTTGTGCTGTAGCACGATCGAGAACTAGGCCAACACCTTGAAATGTTTCTTTCCTATGTATTTTATGCAAAATATGTATTACAATGCATGGCATGGGCAATTAAAATTCAGACCAAAGCCTAAGAAAAGTTAACATTATCGTCAAACTCTCTGGCCTCATCGACGTCACCAACAGCACACTGTGGAATGCTGCCTCCTTTTATCTTTCTCCTCCTAAGAAACATTTCCCCCTTTCTGATTAAGCAGGCAGCCCACTTCCTGCTACCAGGCTCCCAGACAGGAAGTCTCCTGCCATGGAATCCAGGCATGTGAAGGACAGTGATTCATAATGCCACCTCATGTAGGCCTACGACTTAAGGGGCATGTGCTTCCCCTTGCCAAGACAGATCAGAATCAGCCACTAGGTTGCTGTGGTCAATGATTGACAAGGCAGTTTATTATGGTAGATTGCAGGAATTCCTCAACAAAAAAATCAACAGTAATGTTTATAGGCTATATACTCTATTACTACAGAGTCATCCATTTACTAACCCAGTGTGTTACCTCTTCACTGGCAGTGGCCACACTATTTGCATGATAACTGCCAGAAACAGCATTAGGCTAATCAGTTTACGTTCAGCAAACAAAGTTGGACCTGTTCTTCTGCATGCTCTGCCTCAGATAAGTACTCTCCCTGAGTCTTCCTAAGGTAGATACAGTACCTGATGGTTTTGACAGCACACAACAAGCATGCTACATAACATGGTAGTTAATATGGGTCTGCTGCCTGATGCTATAATCATGTGTTCCCTGCCATCTAAACTGTGGTTATTTTGGTCATCATGTGATTACAGTGCCAAGCAGGTCAGGCAAAACTCCATAAGAATACTTGAGTGCCAGCCTGCTAATACAGCACAATGTTCTATCAAACTCTCATTCCTATCTCAGTCTCTCAGGCTGTCAACACTACACAGTGTGTGCTGAAACACTGACTCTGTGACTAGTCTGTGACAAACAGAACAGCAATTATAATTTTTAGAAACTAAAATGTCAATGTTCCAGGATCTTGGTGAAATAACTATTTAGATGTCAAACTAGGTTTGACATCTAAATAGAGGCACCCGTTCTGAATTCCTCTTTTCCTCAGTGTGTCTTGTGCCCAATGTTTGCGCCTGGGGCATCTGAAACGAGTAGTGGCCACAAATAAACTTGAAAAACAGTGTTAGAGTAAACATTCGGGTAAGGGATACAGTATGCAGGGTTTTTTACATGGGTGCATGTGTTGTTTTCAAAATCCTAATATTGGATTACGTTGTTTATCATAACCATGGAAAATAACAGCATTGGTTATTTGTGTACCAGCCATGCGAGGCATGCTATGACGCTGTAACGCATCATCTATCAATATCTCTAAACAGCATCCGTTTAAAAGAAGGGGTGGAATTTTTTATTCGTGTCTGGGTTTCAGTAAGAGTTTCATCTGTACCAGGCAGGCATTTAGCTTGCTAGAACACGGCCGCTATAATCTTACCAAACTATTTCTGACAGTGCTATAAAGGCCGATTAGGTTATTATAGCCAAGTAAATTATGTCAATATCTATATGAACATTGATACACCTGTTCGTGCAGGGAAATGAATGAGTCGCTGAACAGCAGCGAATGCATGTTAACAAACGGGACAAACAGTGTGCTCACCTTCACTGCCGCGAGAGAGGTCTACAGCCCATGACGCTCCTCCATCTCATAATTAAAACCAGGCAGCGACTGTACGAAAATGTAAAATGTAATTTATGGACCACGTCTATAATGTACATACTATGAAGAGTAGTCTTGTTTGTATCATTGTAGTCCAACAGTGACACCACACGTTTTAACGTCTACTGCTGTTGGACCAACCCTCTGAATTCCACTGCTTCCGGTGTCTTGCCGAAACTGTCCCTTTTCGTGCTGTAGACACCAAAAAGCAAAGAAGTCCTGCGTTACAACTACATATTATGTTTAATACAATTTTTTTCAGTTTCGACAAAGAAATGTGTCTCTAAGTAAAATAAGGAACATAGACACATTGTAAACTACATAATAATTACCCGGCCGGAGGATTGTCATACCATCCATGTTGTAAAGGTACAGTGCTGGTGGGGAGATATGTTTCGACACAACACCTAAATAAGTATCAAAGCGTTTCCACGACATTGGGCAAGGGGGGTGTAGGAAAGTCATTAAAGTAATCCACTGCAGACTGAAATAAAATGCAGCCCCTTTTCATAATAGGACGACGTTCAGAGGTCAAAGGCAAATGCTAGAATGTAGTTGGTTCATTCCCCTGCGCATCATCAGGACCAGCGCTGGAGACAGAGCATCGCGTCACGAGGACATAGTGACAGTCAACACGTTTTTTATTAATTTTATTTATCATAAATCATTCATTATATCATTATATAATGAATTGTTTTATTTTTTGTCGTTGTTGTTGGTTTCTTAATTAACTAATTGACAGAATAAATCATTGGAATTAGAAATTGTAGCAGCATAAACCATAACTCACAACACTGGAGTCAAGAGTAACCTATTCATGAATTAATAATTAACAGAATCAAGCAGGAATAGAATGTGGCATTGACATGAACAATGTACAATTTACTATAGTAAAACTATTTACTGTAGTAAATTCACATCATTGCCAATTATTTTCATTTTTGGACATAGCCTAAAATGTTTATGTTTACAAAAAGACAGCAACAGGTGAATAAAGCTGTAGTCGATTGAAAATAATAAAGGCTAATAAAATATGGATACCTATGTATTATTCCATAATCAAATAGACTACTATAATATTTGAAATATTTGATGTATCTTCTGTCATAATCTGCCAATTTCCACCCCAATAACATGATTGAACCTAGCTGGCCACCCCAGTAAAACTGGCTATTCCCCTGGAAATTTGGCTGACAACCTGTTGTTTTAGAACAGAGGTCATTAACAGGGGGTCCTCAGAGGTACTGCATGGGGTCCAAATTGTTTGATCCCAAACTTATTTTCTTCCAAAAATTAAAACATCAGAACATATACATTAACATATATAAATCTGTGGCATAGTTAGTGGCCTACTTTTATACATGGCACTGTACAGTTGGCCGCCCTATACATTATTGTTGGCCCGGCAACTAAATATTTTATACCATATGTGATAGGGGGTCCTTGTGCCGTTTCAATCAACCAAGGGGTCCTTGGTCCGAAAAACATTGAAGTCATCTGCTTTAAAACATTGTTTTTGCAGAAAAAAAGCACTAATCATTAAACATAAAGCACAAAAAGTTGGATAACATATTTCCCTTCAAAGCAAAATAAACAAGTCAATAACATCAATCATGGTATGGCACTCAACTCAACATATGTTTACACAGCTGGGGCCAGATTATGTTTTAACCATATTTATTGACAACATATGTTTCAAAATTACAATATCATTTACCACTCAATTACATAATACATAATAAATCAATGAAAATAATAGAACACATAGTAACATTTGGTCTCAGCACAGCAGTTAAAGGCTTTGAGGAAAATGTAAATAATGATTATGAGAGGCATGACAGGCTAGTGGTTAGGGTGGTAGCCCTAAGCAGCCATACCTCTGTAGGCAACCTTGAGCAAGCGGCCCAGCCCTATAATGAAATGGAGTAATTTTATTCACATTGAAAAACCAGCAAAATTACCATACCTATTTGAAACTATGCTTTCAATATCATTCCAATTAAGAATGTGTACAACCAGTACAATTACTTTGAATGTCAATATCCCATGTTGCCCATAGCAACAAAGAGCAAATATTAAGCAGAGGATTATACCAAATATAATAGCTTCCATTCAGGAGACTGCCTACCTTACAGCATCCACTGATGCCCTCGGACCACAGACATGGAGCATGGGCTAGACTAGAGCACCCATTGGACAGTGAACACGCGTGACATGGGCAGGGCTAATCGGGCCACAGTCAACACCTGCATAAATAGACAGACATACACATGGTGTGTCAGACTGAGCTGTACCATAACGTAGCATAGAGAATACTGTATTATGCTATGTTGTAATACACTGTAGTAGAGAATAACAACATAGTATATCAGGATAACTGAAACAATATTAGGAAGGACAAAGTAATAAACATTTCATTACTTTGTGATCACGATGAGCAGAATGGGCAAAGAGGTGACTATTTGTCTTGAATGTGTGATTTTCTAATTGTCTAGTTTTTTTGGTTGTTTTGTATGATTCATTCGTTTTGATTCAGTGCACCTGGGGAGACGTCAGACACTGCTCGTACCCGAAGGGTATTGCCTGGACATACAGATAGAACAGGAGCAAGAGGAGGCAGGTGAAGGGAACGAGAACCCAACCGGAGGAGAGGGGAGAGTGACGATAACCAAACGAACGGGATGTAGCCAGCCGAGCGGCGAGAGACGACTCGCCAACCCGAGGGGAGATCTCCGGGTAAGCCCCCCACTCACAAATCATCAGATAAAGGCAAGTGAAAACTATTGTACTCCAAAGTATGCATCGTTGCTGCACGACCGGCCCGGGCTGACCTGTGTGTTTCTCTGGTCTCCGCCTCCTCCCAGCAGGAGTCTACAGAACCTGACCCGTGAGAGATGCGTTTGGAGCTTGGAGGCCTGGGCCTGTGGTGTCTTTTAGAACCCAGACTTCAAGGATTGTGCTCTTTGTATTTTTAGCTTAGGGGTTTTTGGCATGTTTTTATCAATAATTTGACCCCAATAAATTGCTACCCTTCTCATAACTCCTGGCATTTTATCTCTTGTTGATAATGGTCGCCCAACAGCTGTGTACAACAGCCCGTGCCACATACAGCAATAGAGTGAGAATGGTGCGCATGCATGTACCTGACTGTCATTACCAAGAGGACAAGCTGGGTGGAATAGTGCTGACTCAGCCAGTTCTCACCTGGTTGTCGGTACGGTAGCTGAAGTCCCACACTCTCTCCCCATTGGCCCATACAGAGCCAGGATAGGAGGGCACCCCAAACACCTGCAGCCCTCCAAGCAGCAAGCCATCCAGGGCCCCATTCAGCCTGAGAGGGTCACTCACCACCTGGGACTATTGCAGAAGAAAAGATGGGGGAAATTATGAAAACTTGTCGACAAACTGAAAGAAAATTAAATTCTGTATAAATTGGCTAATACAATTTGACAAGACACCAGGAATCCCTCGTTGTATCGTTGTATTTCATTCAGAATACAACATTTTTTGGGAAAACAGGTTTCTGCAGCACATTTTCAATTGCTGGACTTCAACAGCTAAATAAATCCTCGTTAGCATTTCCAAAGCTCAGACCATTGAAGTTGCCTCGTGTGTTGTTTACCTGGGCGCTGCTGAAGACAACATAGCAGTAGTCTCCCCTCTTAAAGGTGTCAAGGCTCTCGCCATCATCCCAAAACAAGTCTCCCCAGGCCCAGCCCTGCGCAGACAGCGCCACTGTCAGGAAGAAAGGGTTCGTGCGCGAGGCAGTGGTTGTCAATGCCGGCTCCTACACAGAAAGGGTTGGAGAATTTTACAATATTACAATATTGATAGTTCAACACATTTAGTATGTAATCACAGCATAGCCATTGCAACTGAGCAAGGCCACATACTCACCTGTTGTGGGATAATGTGCCCTACCTTCACATGGACGTTAATAGTGTCTAATGAGGCGGGTAAAATAAAGTGCTGAACCTTACTGTGGAAGGGTTGGCCCTGCCAGAGGAAATAGATGGAGACAGGCGGGCATATATTTACAAAACAAGTAATAAGATACAAAACCTAATGTTTAAACTATATTTATGGGTTACTGAGATAATCAAAATATAGATTCAGCCTATCCACCATTCACAAAAGCCTTTGAAATGACAATTCTAGTCACTCTCATCTCTTTTATAGGATCTGCTCTTAGAAGGTTTAAGTATATTTGCTATTGAATGGTGTTTTGAGAGGTTGTATGTTGTGAAATGTATAACTTAAAGTTAGCCAATCATTATTCTAATGGTGTGGTGTTTGCTAAGTGTGTTACGAGCTACAGTATACAGATATCGACAAATGTACTTATTGTAAGTCACTGTGTATAAAAGCGTCTGCTGAATGCTGTAAATGTAAATGTTCATTATACACATTTGTGAGCTTTCAGGTGAGGGAGGAGTTGAGAACGTTCCAGTTTTAAAACCCAAAATAACACTGTTTCTGCAACGTCCGCAGCAATAATCTGTGGTCGCCCCTTTAACACTGAATCTTACCCTTTACTACTTAGGCCTCGTGCAGGCAGGCAGAGCAGGGCCTAGCTACTTACAGTGTGTAGACTGTACCATGTTCCCACAGGGAGGTAGGCTGACATCTCCACTGCCCCTTCCTCCAAGACGGGGCTGATTAGGAGTGAAGGCCCCCACAGGAACTGCTGGTCGACGGCCTGACATTTGGGGTCAGCGGGACACCTGAGGTAGATGGAACGCATACTGTACATGGGGCGCACACATGCTCACTGGGAGAGTGAGAGCGAGCAGGGGGGCAGACGTACTGGAGGAAGAGCGGCCTGGCCACCGTGTGGCCGGAGGTGTGCGCGTGGTGGAAGAGCGTGTACAGGAAGGGGAGGAGGGAGTAACGGAGCTGCAGCGCTCTCCTCATGGCCGCTTGGGCCTGCTGCCCGAACACATAGGGCTCCTGAGGCTGGGGGATACACACACAGCAACGAGGACAACAGCTAGAGTTACCTCCATGTATAATACATAGGACAGCTAGTAGCTAGAAAGCATTAATACTGCAGCCGCCACAGTCCTCTGCAATTAGACCATAATGCAAGGAACAGATGTAGGCACAGATAAATCCTTTTCTCTCACAGCATTGGGCCTGTCGTTATGGTTCCTCATGAAGGGGTAGAAGGCCCCTAGCTGCATCCAGCGCACGCACAGCTCCTCGCTGGTGTCGCCCCCGAAGCCGCAAATGTCGGCCCCTGCCAGGGGAACACCGAACAGGCCAAAGAGCAGCACGGCTGAGGTGGAGTGTGGGAGGAGGTGGAGGCGAAAGGTCAGTCAAAAACTATGCAAGAGTTGAAAGTTGCATTACAAAAGACAGTGCACTGTTTATATTGGGCTCTGCTCTCACACATTTCAGAAAGTTGTGAGGTCTAAACCATTCGTTTGCTTAACTCCAAATCCCTTGGTGTTGCGGTCACATCAATACAAGGTGTCTGTCATTAACACTACCTGCGTTCATGTGGTAAGAACTGGTGAAAAGGATTCTCACAAAATAGACGATGAAGTGATTTCCCATCTCGGCTCATGCACAGCTCCTTAATGAAAAGGTATACTCCTAGATTGTGATATATTGTGTGTATATTGCTTAACAGGTGTGTATCTTCCTGCACCAGGGATGGAATACTGCAGCTGCTCCCAAGAGCTCCTCACATCTCCTGTCCACACTCCAGAGAACCGGCCGATGCCAGGGAAGGACGAGCGAGACAAAACAAAGGACCTCTTCCCACGTACCTTCACCAGAGCACTGGAACAAACGCATTTGTTTTATATTTCATCACCGAAGCTTTACCAGGCACAATTAAACAACACAAACTAACCATAAAAAGTAAGGACATTTGTGTTTGGTAGATTGTTTCTTTGTTGTAACAATGCTTCTTGGCAATAAATCGTATACCTTTGGAAAGCCTGATTATCTCCCTTTTAAATGGTGCCACGTTTGTAAGGAACATGCATTTGTGGGATGAGCAGCAGAGCTGAGTATGTGGGATGCACCCATGACATTTTCTTCAAAATCTTCTCTGACAACGCCAAACAGGTTTTCTTCGCTGTTGGCTTGTTTGGTGTTGTTTGGTGGATTGGATGATTCATGTCTGAAGAAACAAGACATATTGGCAATGTAACCATGTATTCAAACCTCCTCCTCATGCTGGGCACCAGTCTGGTCACACACTGCTGTGGGATGGCATCCCATTCTTCAACCAGCATTTTGACACAAGTCCGCCAACGTGGGTGTGCTGGTCACTCTGGTGTTCACATATGTCCTTACTTTTTGTGCGTATTTTATAATGCAGAACATCTGAACAGTGGCTTGGGCCTGCTTCAGTTCTGCAGTGTGATGTATTACCTGTGGGTGGCGCTAGCTTCTGTCAAACCATAGAGATTGTGCACATTGTAGTGCGTAGACAGATTTTGCTGAGCAGACATGCAGAGAGTTCCTGAGCTCAACTGGCCTCCAACCACCACTGGTTGTGTGAAGGGAGACAGAGAGACATTGGCGACAGTCAAATCAGACAAATTAACAAGTTATTGTTCCAGTGTACTTACTTGGAGTGAAAGGGGGGTTTTCTAGCTCACTATCAGGACAGCCCCACGCTGAGCCCTGGACAAAGCTAGCTGGCTCATTCATATCCTGGGGCACATTAGACATTCACAGAAAGAGTTCAAGTAAGGTTCAGGTCATTTATTTTATTATCCTACAATAATCATTGGCGATTAATCGTGGGAGGACAAAACTATCTTCAGCAAGTAGCCACATCAGACTTATTGACTCCACTTACATACTAAACCATACCATTTATTTATTACCTACCTATTACCTATGTAAATAATACAGACAACAATCGTTTTATGGCTAGGTGGATCTACAGTATATAAGACTTATAAGTGAGTTCAAACCTACAATCCAGAGGCCGTCCACTGGGACTTTAGAATGGAATTCTCTGATGCAGTCTTCCCACCAGTGTCTGGTCTCTGGGTTGGTGAAGTCTGGGAAGGCTGTGGGGCCAGGCCACACCTGGAAAAATCATACGGAATTAGAGCAGTTAACGCAGATGGCGCGCACGCACACACGCACACACACACACACACACGCACGTTGAGATAAGAGTAGCGTTTGTTCCCAGACCTTCCCAATGAGGGTCTGTCCTGTAGCATTCCTAATAAAGACCTCTCTTCTCTGCCCAACATCAAAGGGAGGGTAAGTCCCTGGGGGGCTGGTGCTGCTGATCCCAGGGTCCTGTGAGACAGATCAAGCCACGTGTCTGTGCAGGAGATTAAGGCTAGCCTAATGGTTTTTGCTGCCATCTACTGGACGCTACTTGTAAGTGATATAACATGATGATACACTACACTATTTTCACATGTTGTATTGTCAGAACTACTGTTAAAGTTTATTGTACCAGGATAAAGACATATTTCATGCCTCTCTGATGAAACTCCTCCACCATATCCGGAAGGTCCCCAAATCGCTGGGAGTCAAAGGTGAACACCCTGCGCTTATTTGCATAATCTAGATCATTCCACTGCACATCCTGAATAAATAAGAGACAGTGACTTATGCTACATGATAAAACAACAATACTAACAGCAACAACACACATGCGAAAGGATAATATGATAATAACATAACCTCGCAAATTTGGACCAAATGGAATGTGTTAGGCAAAACAGGCTTTAATAGCAACATGAAGTAGTCCCTCCATATTAGTTTACCAGTGGGAAGTTAGCACTGTGCATGCGCTGTGCCACAGTCCGAGTGGCATTGGTGGTGAGGTAGCCCCATCGACACAAATGGAAGCCCAAGGACCAATACGGAGGCATCATAGGATAGCCTGGGCAAACATAAAGGAGCACATTAAGTGTGACAGAATATACTCACACACACTCATAACAGCTGACAAACCTACCAATGACCTGGAGGTACTGCTGGACAACACTCTGTGGATCCGGACCCAAGAAGATGTACAGGTCCAAGATTCCACCAACAGCCACCCAGGTCAGGGCAGGCATTGGCTGCAACACCACCTCTGAAAGACAGTTATACTGCGCTTATATGCTGTTTCTTATAAAGAAGTGTACATGGAGTTGCACTACTGTGTCTTGACTCTGCAATTACATATCACAAGTAGGTCATTTAGCAGACACCTTTATCCAAACGTAATTCCAAGTAGTGCAACTATATATAATGCATAATGCACCACATCATACAGTAGCAGATAGATATGGTACCCATTGCATTGCTGTTTAGTAGGAAAACTCCATGTGCTAGGCCATCCTCCTCCTGCACTATATAGAATGGGTGGGAGCCATAAAGGTTGGCATTATCCTGTGGAGAAAGGGGAGAGGTATGAAAGAAGGGGCAGGAGGGAGGGAAGAAGGAAGGAAAGGAGGAAGGGTGGGAGGGAAGGAATGGAGGAGGCTAACATTACAAGTAGAAGTAAATTAAACTTCAGATTAACCCGGTTGAGGTGATGCCCGTAATTTTTATTTCAGATCTAATCACAATTTATAATTTAGCATTATGCTTAACATTCCCACTAATATTATACCGGTAACAATATGTTTGCCTTTTCCATCTCTTTTATCAAATCTGCAAAGAATATAATCAAGGAGTTGAACATGCATTTTCAGATGTTCACCATACATTTGCTTTCCCCTTTTCCTAAATTAGTGTGTTGTGAAAACAGTTTTCTATTAACACAGACTAAGTGAAGGACGAGGAACCCTTACTTTGACCTGATTTTGAGTCAATGTACTTATTTGGATGTTTCCACTGTTCAGACTACTAAAGAGAGATCTGCAGGCAAAACATCATCCTACATGGGGTGCCATGTCCCTGTTCCACAGTGTCAGTGAGGTCCAGTTGAGGTCCAGGCTGAGGGGGGTGTAATGCTCCCCCAGGCCAGACACTAGTGAAGAGGCCAAGGCTGTGGAGAGCTGCAGGTACTGGTCAGCGAACAGCAGTGGTGCAACAGTGGTGTTCACACTGGACAGGAAAGACATTATACACAAGACTGTACTATGAAAGACAAAGTATTTATGTAGCCTTCATGTAATTTACTAATGAAGATTAACACTTACATTACCTGTCCATTTGATTTACGACATACTACAAAGCCAAATGGTTCAGGGTGGAAGGAAACTGAATAGAGGCTTTCAAGAGTGTCAGTGTTTTCTTTAGGCTGACTTGTGGAGAGTGGAACCTGATATCGCTCTGACAGTGGATCTTTAACCTAAAGAAAAGCACCGCACTAAATATCCCTTAAAAGGTCCTCAATCATATTATAGCTCCTCCACAGAACTATACGCGTCCCACGTCCCGCATCCACAAAACTGTGGCATTTGATTAAGGCAGAGGTCGAGATAGGTTATAAAGGAGATATTCCAGACTCAACTTGAGGAGTTTCCCTTTATTGTGGACACCATAAAGTGATTTGATTATTGTCTTGATTACATTAAAAAAACATATGCATGCTAATACTAAAAACCGGCGGATTTATGAGACTCACAGTGAGATGCAATCGGCCTGCAGTCTCCTCCATGACCTCTAAACATAGCGTGGATATGTCCTTGGGGAGGTAGGAAGGACTAGGTCGCAGAAGGGTGGCAGCCTGGCCCAGTGGGGTTGGAGAGAATGGTCCCATCTTATAGCCACTATAGGAACGGGGGTAGAAGCACCAAGGAGGTCCTGCAGTAGCTGAACCGAGCAATGGGGCATAGCAGCATCCTCTTTCCTCACACTCACTCTGGGTAAGTACTCGGTCTCTTGCACAGTCAAATCGACTCTCTAAGGTCACAGCACATTGGTCATTTCCAAGAAAAGTGTAGTCTTGTGCCTGTGGGTGCGGTTTGTGTTTCACTGAGAAGACTCCTTCTGTCCACTGAATTGTTATGTAGTTTCTGATGAGTAACAGTTCTCACAAATGTTTCCACATGGTTTACTTGAGCTTTATTAATAAATCTAATGCCATGGTCAGGCATGTAATTTAAGAACAAATATGTAAATAAAACAAGGAGTAGCGCAGCTGGTATGTACGCAATAGAGTGCAGCCCCATATGTCCTCAGCAAAGTTCTGCACTGTGGTAGAACATAATAGTCGCAGTAAAGGACTCAAAATCAAAGTAACTAATTAAAAAATCCCTTTAATCTAATCATGACGATTGGAGAACTGATTTAGTCTCTACTATAACGAGACCATAAAGAAAAAGAACAACTCTGTTGCTGAAATGAACACAAACGCATAACTGTAGCGCCCTACTGTAGGCTATGGCTATCTGTTAGCTCAACAGCAAAATGCAATCAACGCTGTTTTTAATACAACATCTTGAACAATTTGCTCACAACAGAAAGTTTGATCAAAGCTAATTCATAACAAATCAGCCAGAAACATGCCTTTTTCACTCTCCTCAGCTGGTCTCGCGTTGTTTACATGAAAGTAAGACAAGCATTGTGGGTCAATTTGTGTGTTTTTATACCCATAAACTAAAAAATAACTTGGCCAAAATCATCCTCACACCTGACAGGTTTAGGCTATGTCAAGATGCTGAATACAAACCCTGATTACAGCACGTCTGCCTCAGACTGGTGGTCTTAATTCTGAAACACCACCTACAGTGTCTGCAAAAACAGAACTAAAAAATAATTCTCAGAAATTACTAACGACAAAAAGTGTTAAGTGTGATGAACATTCACGGACAGTGGCTCTAGTAGACAGTCCTGCAGTCATGATGCCCTCAAACTATGACATTTCACCTGTGGCATTGTGTGATAAAACTGCCCATATATATATATATATATATATATATATATATATATAGATATATATATATATATATACATACACACTACCGTTCAAAAGTTTGGGGTCAC
>JAODTR010027162.1:11281-22755 GCA_025399935.1 Amblyopsis rosae
AGTGAATTCAGAGTTGAAGTGTCTTGTTGTGGTTTTCTCCAGCGGGCTTCCTCTTTACACACACACACACACACACAGCCCTCTGTGGAAATGACTTTCAGATTGTTTCCTCACAAGAACACTTGCAGCGGAAGGAAAACAAACAGTGCCATTTATCAGGGTATCAGATAGCCCAGGCAGAGATAGATTTCACTTAGGCCAGCCATGTACTTTTAAATACCATTAACACTGTATTTTCAGAGACCCCCGTGCATGTGTGGGTTGGTGTCCTGCAAAACAGCTTAGCCAGTATCTCTATCTGTCACAACACTTGGCAGGGCGCGTGCAGGACAGGTGGAGACAAACTCAATGGGGTGAGCGGGCGAGCCACTGCTCAGTGTTTATTACTTAAACAAAACACAAACCACAAACCACATCCAAAAGCATGCACCAGTCGCGAACACAAACCGTACAGGCGAACAGGCGAACATTATTGGTGCACAATATTGACAAAATGTGATATTGCGATATTAATAATGAAAAATACAATATTGATATTAATTTCGATATTTTAAGCATAAGTAAAAACACACAGGTTATGGGAAAATGCATCAAAATATATTCATAACATATCAAAACGACACATTTTCAACTTAGTCATATTGGACTCTTACAACAATAATTCCAAGCTACTAAGGAGGCATTCAATTAAGCCACACATTTTTCCTCTTTGATCTCTATTATGTCATCAGTTTCCTGAGCCACACATCTCACTTTTCTGTCTAAAACAAACACAACTAAGTCAAACAGCCAATGGATATATCTCTCCACTAAAAATATTAAATTGCACTTCTGCAAATTTTTGCGATATGATATTGTGCAACGTGATATCGTGATAACAATACTGAGTCTATACATTGTGCACCCCTAGCGAACATGCGAAACACACAACAAAACCCACACAAGTAGTCCCAGCCCTGTACGGTAGCCCCATATCCACAATAAACAGTTATTTCAGACCGCACGAGCAGATGGGTGGGCGCTGGGAAGACAGACCGGTGTCCGCTGCATGGACGCACACCAGTGAGTGCAATTGGGAACCGGGATGCTCCGTCCCTCGGTCGTTACACTATCCCCCCGTTTTTGGCAGGTTACACTGGGCACCGTTAATGGACATCCACGCGATATTTAAGCTTGTTTAGAACTAAAATTGACACTTTTTTATATGGAGGAACATTGCCGCTGCAGTGTATGGATTTCTGTTACGTTCAGCATACCCATACATACATATGTAGCCTACGTTTCTTGAACTGGCAACTTTTTCCAATGAAATACCTCTCCTGTACAGTATACTAGGCGGGCACTGATGCAGATAGCCAATGCTGTGTCCTAGACTTTAAGATAGTAAATGTTAGATATGCAACATTATCCCTAAGGTATCAGCTTTTCCAATCAGGTTTATTGTCACGTGACTGTTTAAATCTCACTGGATGCTTACGACATAGTGTAGTGCAGGGCTATTTAATTACAAATCCAAGTGGGCCAGATTAAGAGAAACACGGCAACTTCTACATGAGCTTCTACGAGAGCGAGACAACGAGAGCATCCACCAGCAGCTTGGTTAATGTTAAATGTGTCGCGTCAATGGAGAAGGTTTTCTATAGAAGTATAGAATGCCGCTAATTCTCTGTAATAAGGGCTTTTGCACAACAAAATAGAAATCACATTATCCTCACCTACAGGAGCTATGGGAGCTATGTGCAGACACGTGGACTTGCCACGTATATTTAACTAATAGTGGTCAAGGGTGCAATCCCCTCATGGGCCACATGGGGGCAGTTGGTGGGCCGCATTTGGCCCACGGCAGCTAATTGAATAGGCCTGGTGTGTAGTGTGTGCAAAGTCAGACCAACGTCCATTTATCAGTCAAACGGCCTTGGGGAAGGTACTATTGTCAAACCCGGGGGTCTGTGAGTTAAACATACAATACTTGGCAGTATGACCAAAGCTGGAATATCAGCAGCAAATCGAGATATTTTTGCCCAGGACAGGATAAATCTAGAACCATGAGAGTCATGTCAGGGGGATTTGTGAGGGGATTTGGTTTATGCTGCACTCTCTTACATTTTGTTACGTTAACTGTACCCTAAACTTAAATTAACTAGTGAACGTAAATTACTAGTTTTTAAATGAGAAGGGGAAGCCACCAATGGCTGATGATGACAAAGTAATTGCTAGCTGTCCATTGTGACATTTGAACATTTAACGAGACGCGTTGTAGGCTACAATACAGCCAGCTTGCTCTCTAAAGACTTATAGGTTATTCAACAACATAAGGTGGTTTGACCAGAAGTAGAAAAATAGCAAAGAGGAGGGCAGATAACAAAAAAAATAAGAAAATCACCAACTAAAAACGTTGGACTCACTTTCAGCCTGTTACAATTCCAATGCTCGGTCCCAGGCTGGGGAAGGTGGAGAAGGAGCGATCTAACACATGGCCCCACACTGTGCTCTGCCTGCAAAATAACCCCACACACAGGGCACAATTTGTCAGTGTATCGTTCTAACCCCACCCTTTTGTGTGTGCGTGGCGTGGTTTGGTGCTGGTTGGGTGTATGTGAGTCCGAGGTATTACTGGAGACATGCTTGGGAGGTTTTCATCAGCTCGAGTCTGTTGCTTAAATCCTATAGAGGGTGAGAGTGGGATAAGATATAGTAGCTGGAAAGAGGGAGAGAGAGACAATGCTATGGGAGAAGCAGGTAGGTAGGGCTGGCAGAATTAGATTGTTCCTGAGTGCAAGTCAGGCCCTGTGCCTCTACTTAATGGTGATGGATGGGCTACCCCTTTGAAACAATGGAACACACGCATACATATCGAGACACACACACACACACACACACACAATGAAATTCACACACACACATATACACAAACAATACACACTTTATAACTGCACACAGAATTTTATCTCTGAAGCACCCAATTATGAAGTACCAGCTGTGTAGCTTAATTTGTGTTAAGAAATGCCATTTTAGAAGCCAATGGATAAATAAAATCAAGATGTCAGATGGAAGCTTTAGGCTAAATGCTTCCGGCTGGAGAAAGATCCCCTGCGAGGCACTCTCCTGATAACATACTGTACAGCAGGCTATAACCTACTGTGTTCTATCTGCGACATACGTAAACTAATCTCTTGGTCCAGCCTGGTCTCATCTTATGTCCCATGCTAATCAGTGGACTGTTGGCTTTAATAAACCTTTATGAGCATAAACAAGCATTGTGGTTTATTATATAGGAGCTAAGCATGTTGTGGATGGCTGACAAAGGTGACGTGACATATTTTTCAATTGTTGAGAGAGAGAGAGTGATCTTAATGGTCATTTCTCCGCTAGAGCACGTGACAGATGTGGAGAATGACAGCGCTCGTTTTGATTGACTGATTAACATTATTTATTGCTATAATTCGCAATAAATAATTGTTTTTTGCGCAAAATTCAATAATTTAAAAAAGTGTATTGTGCTTTTTTACATTTAAATTAACCAAATGTATAGTCACAGTTCATAGACATTGTTACATGACACTGCTCCTTAGTAAATGAAGCTCAAAAACACCCTGACAGAAAGTAATTTATCTCGTTTTTAAGAGGTTTTTAAGACTTTGACACTCCAGAACTCTATTCTGCTGTCTACTGGCAGAAATGGACATTGCAGCCATTAAGTCGTTGGCCACATGACAAATTGTTATGGATCATCTGCACTGTTTTCGTTTGGATTTATTTACCTCGGATAATGCCAGAGATAATTAATTGCCGCTGATGCAGAAAATAATTTAGCATGTACTGTATATAGTCCACTGTAATGTAAGACAAAACCGACTGGAACCCATACAGTACACCAACATAATGCACAACAAAAGTAATTTGTCAAACTTCTCCATGACAGCAGGAGCTCACACGATCAGGACAGTATCTTGGTGTGTATTTAGATGCACATCTTAATAGTGCAGTGATTCCACTGTACACAAACCAAAACTTGAAACCATGCTAAATACTTAAACCCATGACATTGCCTTACTGCACCTGGAACGACCCTAATGTATCAAGGGCATTTTGGAAGTTAGAAACTACCCAGTTCCTATTTTATCATGAATGCAGGAAGAGATAAGAGACCACTGGAATAAGTAAGTCAAATGACATTACAACTGACCTAGATACATAAGAAAATCAAAACGGCTTTTGTGTCGGAAAAAGAAAACATTCAGCTGTCTCTATAGGAATATACAGCCGAGCTGTGCAAAATAGTAGTACTATTGTATACTGCAACAATATGTATCTGAGAATGAATAGAATTTGTAAGGTTATTTCATTCTAAGATTGAAAAGGCCACATATAGAAAGCAAGCACTTAGCAATGTAGTTCCTTTTTGTAAACCCTGTGCATGTGAAATGATTAAATATAAAGAGTAGATGTTCATTTACAGTAAGGTAAAATATGATTGCACAGGATACATGTTACATACAGAACTATACATCATGTTATTTCTATTTTCTCAGTCCAATATTACTGTACACTGTATTTGTAGCATTGCCGTTTCCAATGTTGCAGGAATGATTTGGATGTTATGTTACTACCCATCTGGTAAGTGATTCCATCTATATTTATATATAATAAATAAATTAACTTACAAGCTGGACACCATATTTGAGGTGTTTCTATAGCTAGTCTGCCATGTTTCATGTGGAATGTTAAATATGCAGGAACCAATAAAATGCTCTAATTTCAGCGTGACTTGGTAGCATCACTATGCTACAGTATAGTTCACATAGAATACACTAGAATTAAAAACATGAAAACAAAATACACTGATTTGTATCCTATAAATATTAGAATTCCTTCTATATGAAATGTATCAAAATTACACAATAACCCATACCATTCAAACAAGTGTTAAATACAAATAGTTTTTAATGGGTTTAAAACTTAGGTGAAGGAGGGGTATAAACAACTGCCGCTGTACTCTATCCCTCTCCCCAAATTCACATGTACAATCAATAATGTGCTTCAACAATGAGCTTGGGATTTGGAGTTTCGGGGCACAATAAAGGAGTGTACTATTTAGTCAAACTTTCCCTTGCCAGTAAATATACTACAGTAAATATTATATGCCATACACTATTGTTACAGTTTGAGCTCCTCCTCGCAACTCAATATTGAACAGTAAAGTAAGTAAAATGTATTTATACAGCACATTTCACAGATAAAAATCACAAAGTGCTTAACAACTGTAGGAGAAAATACAACAATAGTAAATACATGACAGCACATGACACAAATAAATAAATAACCAAACAAATGCAAATAAACAGAAATACACGTTGGACCGGCCTCACCAACCTACAGTCTAACTAAAAGCCTCATTAAATAAAAGATTTTTCAGTTGTGTTTTAAAAGTTTCCACTGAATCCAAACAGCGTAGGAAAGGGGGCAATGCATTCCACAACCTAGGTGCCACTGCTTGAAAAGAACGGTCCCCTCTAGTTTTAAAATGTGTATGGGGAACAATTAAAAATCTCTGACCTGTTGATCTAAGATTACGAGAGGACGTGCAAAGCTGTATCAGGTCAGAGATGTAAAGGGGTAACAGTTAACATCCAAGTGGGCAGTTCAGTTGGTACCAACTGCAAACTCAAGCACCTGTGTTCAGAAAATCACCCCCATGTGGGTGGGTATTGGTGTGATTGGTTGAGGCTGGTACAATAATCATTTGATTTACACTTAACGTATCGGCACCGCCTGACTGATATGCAAAGCCATGCAGATTGTAGCAGTGGAGCAGGAGAATTAGGATGGTTGTAACCACCTTATTAGTGTTTACAATAACTTTTTTTTTGGAGGAAAATGTGTGATAGAAACTTCCACATTTTATGGGACATTATCCTCTTAACGTCTCAATAAATCAGGACATCCAGACTGTGATTTAAATGCAAACTATAACTTTGTAGATTTAATCTTCCTCCTTTGTAAGTGTAAACCTTTTCCCCAGATCCTTTGTGGACCCTTGAGACTGTCAGATGTATCGTATAAGAATAGAAAAGCAACTCTATGAAGGACTTTTATAATCATTGATCCAATTACTGCACATCACTGCAAGGCACCCTTAGATTCAATCCCATTTCTTTCACGGGAGGGGGGGTGCACATAGAAACTTCAAAGAATCATTTACACTTGACACACTTATACAGTTGCATCTAATTTGACGTGGTGGTGTCACGTGTAAACAGGGACGCTTTTATATAAAAATATAATATACAAGTAAAGTATCCACTCAAGCAAGCAATGGCCTTTTATACTGTAACTAGACAAATATATGCACATAAACTACCTTATTTCTACATTTCTTATTTCTTATTAAGCGTAATTTAACTACAGGTGTGGAATTAAATCATGTCATTTCTACGAAGATGCTTTGAAAAGATTGTTATTCAAGCCTCACAATCTTTCTCTCTACGTCACTCTCCATACTAACAGTATGCATGTCAATTAGGTACAGTGTGAGTTTAGTGTGTGAAAGACAGCCTTTGTACTCAATGATGTGTATCTAATGTAGACTTCAGTGATTATGTGGTGGCATCACTAGCGGCAAGGCAACAGCATGCATGTTCTTTCATCATTTCTTTGTGCGTTTTTAATGTTTACATTTGAAAGAAATTAATACGCTTAGTTAATATTTGTAGAGGATCATCTGATCTCCACTGGCAAAGTGACTTTACTAAACTACACTCAGTCCTGCTTCTCATGATAGTGGCAATACTTACAGGCTACGTCCTCACACTATATGTGAACCTGGCCGATGTGCTGCTAATTCTATCAAAGCCTGCAGCTTTGCCTCAGACTGCCTCAGTGTAGGAAGGATTCTGGTGACAAGATAAACCAAAGGCAAACCAAAGAGCATGCTCATGTTTTCCGGACACTTTTTAGGCTAAACCTAAGCCTTAGGTTCACAAAGATTACGGAGGAATTCAACTAGGTATTGCAGCAACATGTGTGCGCGCACACACACACACAAACGCGCACACACTCACAAAGTGCTTTGCTGCCCACCTCCTTGCCCACTAATGTAAACAAACTGACCTCACATTATACCAGGGCATGCGCATTGTGTTCAAGGCACACCCCGATCTGTGTGGAAATAACCTTTGTGCATTTAGAATTAGGCTGGACGCAGCCAGCATTGTAAAAAGTGCTTTGTTTTGATTTGAAACTCAGAGCGAGCCCTAAGCGAGAGAGCCTGGCAACCCCACTCTACCCCTCCTCATACAGCTTTTGTGTTAACAAAAGAAACCAGCTTAATTTGCCTCACTTTATTCAGTAGAGTGGTTTCTTGGAACATCAGATGGGACAGTAGTGCAGGTCTACCAGCCACATTCTGTCATGAGTTACCACAGCAGATGGGCACACTCTGGTTCTTGCACATGCGTGCACACGCGCGCGTGCACGCACACACACACACACACGCACGCACACACACCCGGGCTCTAGGGTTGGGTGGAAGAGCACAAGCAGAGATAATAACCCCAAACACTGTGTAAACCAAATAGCTGTGAAGACCAGCATGTGTATATATTGTGTATATATATATATGAGAGAGAGAGAGAGAGACCAGAGTGTCAGGGACCATCTGTCCTGTCCATAATAATCTTAGCAAATAGCCTGACCCACACACACAGCTACTATTAATGAGATAACAGCAAAAGCATGAAGAAAAAACAAACAACCTAAAGCTCAAGAAGCTAAGCCATATATATGAACGTTATGACAATGCAATTCATCAAGCTTATATACTTTAACCTTGGTTTAAGGAATGTCCTTTGGTTTAAGGTACACTGTGACTCATTTACGTCGCATTCTCACTCACAGTGCAAATGGTTTTAAGGGGGTAATTGGTGTGTTGTGCTAAACGTTTAAATTGACCCGTTAATCTGGTGACCTATACATGGTAATCTTCTGGCACGGCTGCTGTGAGAATAGCAACCACTAATGACTGGGTCATGACCGGTAAGCATTTATAGGCCTATTGGTGATGTTTTATAAATACATTTTAATGTATATTGGCACAAACCAGGGAATGTTTGTTCCATAGGGCGATTGGGCGAAGCACCGCCACAGGGAGAAAGAGAGAGGAGGGAATTTCAAACTCTACCAGTGTACGTTACGGTAGCTGACTGCCCTACCTATAAATATCTTAATCCAATTGGCTGTAGTAAGCGATTGCACTGTCAATTCATAATAGGCTATATCTCATTGGTCTGCTAGCTGCCTGTTCTTATAAAATCTGATGTTTGTCGCCTACACAGCCCTGCCTCTGTAAATAGTAACACTAACTAAGCGGTGCAGATCGCACCACACAACAATATCCTAGCCTTTGGTGTGTGTTTTCAGTGTGTGGTGGGCAGAGCTTCTGACGGAAGCAAGAGGTTATATTGTTTTGATCGACAAGCTTTCTCTAGAATGATTTACTTAGATACCTTTACTTTAGCACTGGTCACGATCCATTCACATCACCCATTAAGTTACCTTAAAAGAGCGTAAGATACTTTAAAAAAAAGTTTTGTTTTTAACCACTACTTTAATGGGTATCATACCAGTCGCAGAACTCCACATGTATGTCAGCTGTTGTCCACAGTAGTGTGATTAGCTAGAGGAGAAGGGGTAGAGATTAGCATGAGCCTATAGTACTGTATAGGGGGTCTCTAAGGTGAGGAGTAGAGAGGAGGGTCCACTAACCCTAACAGCTCCCGGTAGTTGGACGTGCTCTCTCTCTTTCCCTCATTCTACCTTGGGTGCAAGCTTGTCCAATCTGCAGAACAAGATGAGGAATCTCAGCTTGATGTTTAGTACATGCAAACCCTGATTGTCTGAGACAAGCACCCTCTTTGTTAAAGGTGTCACTTTCAACCAGTTTTAAGGAGGATACATTCTCTTCTCACCCTCAAGTATTCCCTCGCTGTCATTCGGTTCTGTTTCTCAGCTGCTCATCTAATGATGTGACCTGGCTCCAGGGTCAGACACGGTCAGATACTGCCAATGGGCATATGGCCGACACACAGCGTGCACACGCACGCACGCACATGCTGCATCTAGGCTGTAGTCTGGGTGTGTGCATGCGGCGTGCCTATAGTTCATTTGGCAAACGTGGGTCCTAATTCTGATTCCCAGCATTTCACCGTAATACCGATATCCTCTCTCTCTCTCTCTCTCTCTCTCTCTCTCTCTCTCTCTCTCGCCTCTGGTTTTCTTTCCCCGTTCGTCTACCTGTCCATGCTCATAACCAATCAAATTGGTAGAATCTCCCTGACATTTTTCCCATAATCCTTCGGTGCCAGGTAGTTAAGTCGTACTGGGGCAAGGCTGACATTTAGGAAATGCTCTCTAAGCAGGAAAGCTCAAGTGTGCGCGCCCACATGCACACCTTTCAGATGATATGCGCATGCACATTACTGGAGACAAATGGACAGACGGTACAGTTGCAGTATGGACATGCACACACATACATGTATATGTACAAATGGCTGGATGTCCAAAGACATCAAACATGAGTACTTCAAATAATGTAAATGGACTGCAGTTATATAGCGCTTTTCTAACCTTCCCGCTACTCAAAGCGCTGTACAGGATTGCCTGACATTCACGCACTGCTGCCGTGCAAAGCGCGTCCAATTTCCGGGAGCTGTTAGGGTTAGATGTCTTGCTCAAGGACACCTCGACACTCAGTGAGGAGTTAGCCGGGATCGAACCAGTGACTTTTGGATAACTTGTCACACCGCTGCGCCAATGTTGCCCACAATTCCACAGTTAGTGGCAGTGGTTCTCAACCTTTTTCAATTATGGCCCTCAAAAACATGGTTTTCATCACTAGCATTCAAAGCAATTGCATATTAACTTGAGCTAAAAAGATATACTTCTTTCGTACCTGTGCTGGATTAGGCTGATCTGATTTGCTGTATATGAATGCTACTACCCAATATCTACAGACAGTTTATGGATATTTATAATTGTTCTTTAAATACATTTTTTTGTTTCTTTAAATATAATTATATGAAACACCATTGTATCCTGGTGTACTCTGTTTTGTATCTATGGCAGAAAATGAATATGTTCCTCATGTCCTTATACAAAATGAGTGTTACTCTGTGGTGTGGGATCGGCAGGTTTCATGAACGACCAACGTTTAATGAAGAGACACGCAAATGAAGAGAAACGCATAGCAACTGACAGGAAACAATAACCAACAAAAGACAAACTCCACACAGGTCCCACACAGGACCCACAGGTGCAAACAATCAACGTGAACACCTGTGAAACAGGGAGCGCTGGGGATGTGGACGTCTGGTAATCTGAGGCGGGAGCATGCAGGCCCCGGTAATGGTGGGGGGGAGGTGAGCCGCCAATCGGCGACGTGGCCCAGACCGTTACAATGAGGTAAAGGAGCCGTTCAGTTGACTGCCACTATACCGCTTGTAGCCTTCTTAAGTCTTAAAGGATATGTTGCTCATGTTAGTCGGTAACACTTTATTTAGTCTGTTAAGTGACTAAGATGCGTGTGTGTGTGTATGTAAGTATGTATAACTACTGTTTATTTACTTAGTTGGAAACCTTCTATGCTTTTACGCTACTTCTTGGTCAGGTATCACTTGTATGCCTAAAAAACACCAACAATAACTACAGTATGTCTGTGTACAGGTCCACAATCACCCCCCCCCCCCCTTCATCCCACACACTTTTATCATCATATCCCCTGGTACCCCATTGCTTTGCTTACATCCATGCTGAAAAGGTGACCTCCTGAGACAGGATGTGAATAAACGATCGTACCTACGTGATTGCACATAAAGCGTTATGTCCTCGCTCTTTAAACTCGCTAATAGGGGCACGCATAATGAGTTTCATTAAAATTATGACAGATGGAAGTTGGTGTGCGTGTGTGTGTGAGAAAACATGAAGGTGAGAAAACAAGATGAATCAATTGAGAGACACAAGAGGAAATATATTAGACACAGTGTAAACACTGTGTCCACACAGTTTTAATAACCATTTTTGAATGGGTTTCGTATTTGTAACGGAGAGTCTGGTTCTATTCACTTTAATACTGTATCAACCAGTATAATGCACCGCAGTTAGCACTCCCTTTAATTAATATGGCCGTCAATGTGAATGTTAACACTTTTTAATTTTAAGCTCTAAAAATATACTTATACTGTCTCTAGGCTGCTCGAGGCTGCAGATACACACTGAAACCATCAAATAAAGGTGGTGTCAAGAGCCCCACCCTAACAAATGAGGATGTTGTGAATTGGACTACCAATCAGTCTGTATTATACATACCCACACAGTCTTAAGAATAGGTCTAATTAACCAAATTAGCTAAAGCACACCTGAGCGGGTGAACAGCGGCTTTAGAAGTGTGTGTGTGTGGGGGGGGGGGGGGGGGGGGGGCC
>JAODTR010027182.1:3490-46869 GCA_025399935.1 Amblyopsis rosae
CAGGGCGCTCGAGCACTGCAGACCTGCATGGCATCAATCAGTCAGTTAAGGTACGGTCAGCTAACAGGGCGCTCGAGCACTGCAGACCTGCATGGCATCGATCAGTCAGTTAAGGTACGGTCCGCTAACAGGGTGCTAGAGCACTGCAGACCTGCACGGCAACGCTCAGGTGTCAGATGATACTGAGACGCCTGCCGCCAAGCTTACCTCCACCACACCATCAGCCTTGGAATTCCCCAATCTAAAACCACTTTCCTATCAATGTCCAGGTGGGTAGTTGTTTGTGTTCACCAACTTTAATAGACTAACTATTTCACTATAAATATCCCCATGTGGGTCTCATTGGATGAAGCTCTGCTAGCACCTTTGTTTGAAAATAAAAATAAATCACATGTTGTTCTGACTACTGAAAATTAATCAGAACATAAAGCAGTGAACAACTAAAATGTCCAATTCCACAGCAAGACCAGAATGACCGTAGTGCAATTCACACACAAATTTAGTGAGAATTGTATTTTGGAATTGACGTTTGTTCCAGGGAATGACTGAACTAGCATGGGTCAAAATGTATGTGCGGCAGCTTGGTAAAATACGTTTTTAAATCATCTTTATTTTAGAAAGTGGGACCAAAACAAATTAGTTATAACAAATGACTGAATAAGGTGGCACCTGAGACCAATAGACCATCCCAATGACACCTATACGTGGCACCACCTCAAAGTATGTTAAATTACATATTACAACAAAACTGAGAAATTAACCTACCATCTCCTAGTGCCAGTACAGCTTCCTCGCTGCCAAGGTTACGCAGGGCAAACATGGCTCTGTAGCGTTCAAAAAGCGGCAAGCTCTCGTCCAATAGGGCGGTCCGTAGCTCTGAGACGCTCTTCCTTGACGCAGGAGGGGCGGGGTCGACAGAACAGTAGGGGTTCACATCTGTTGCCTCGCCCTCTTCACGTTTCCAGCCGCTGCTCTGCAGCCACTCCAACCGACGGACAGCCAGCTGGCACGTCTCTGCCACCTACAGGAAGGTTAGGGTAAGGCAGTTTAAAAGAACTGATTACGGTGATTTCCTTAAACTACAAAAACGTTCATGCTGCCACACTAATGATATGCGAGTGTGAGCTTCACCACCCTACTTCTAGACACTTCGAGGCCACTCATCCTTCCCTTACCGTTTAAGTTCATACAGGATGTTATGTTACAGTCATGATTCGATGTTGTATTTAGCAAAACTCAATGTCGTTTAGGGATAATATTTACTGCTCAGTGTTGTCATCCTACCTCAATGACAGGATCCCGGCTATACTCTTTCAACAGCTCCAGGACCACTGTATCGCCGATCGCACCTAAAGCCTCCCCTGAAGAACCAACAAACGCACACGCCTTTTTCAGTGCTAATATCTATGATGGGTTTATTTATATGTGATTATCGGAATGGTCTATAGAGCACATTTCCAAAATTGTAAAACATTGTACACTTGGCATATTTCACACATTTCATCTTTAATCTGTGAACATGTGTCTATTTCTACTTTGTATGTAAAGCTGGGTGAAACTTTATGAATGAAGAATGTACATTTGTTTTGTGTTTGTTGAGTTAAGTCAAACCAATTGCTCAACAGTACAGCATTACCAGAAAAAAAAAAAGTATTTAACAGAGGTTCGAATGGAGGACACGTCTGCATTTGGAGGCGGGGGGGGGGGGTCTTTTTACCCATTATGCAGACCAGAACGACCCAGTGTTCCTAGCAAGTCAATAAGGAGATCCACTGCTTTTACCATAATATTGCCCATTGTCATTATTGCTAACTTCGAGCTCAAATCAATACAGTATTGCGCCGGTGTCCTCACACATCCAAAAGCATTGTGTAGCAAAGCGTAGCTCTGCGGCTTTGTTGATACGAGTGGTGTTCGCCACTTTGTTTACGTTATCATTTATGCAAGCAGGGCTGTGTAGAAGTATCGGTTTATTTTTCAACACGCACAGAAAATGGTAAAATAGCTAGATATTTAGTAAGTTTGACAAAATGGGTATTAGCTTACATTTAGCTTGCAATAGCTGACTATACATTTAATGGAGATATGGAATATTACATTACAAAAAAACCTACGATAAATCTGAAGATAAATCATCAGCAAAATGCTGTTAGTGACACGCCTACATGGTTGCAGCCATTGAAATGAGCAATCTTTCGATCAAAATAAAATGTATATAAAAATGTAAAGTCCATCTTTAGTATTGCTGTTGTGTGAGTGTGTATTACATTGAGCAGTCTCCAGTATTTACCTGCTTCATGTCTAACCATTGGTTCTTGCTGTGTGTCCTTCAGTACAGCAATTAGCGTGGGAATAGCCCGTTTGTCTTGCATCTGCCCAAGGCAGTAGGCCAACTCATGTTTCAGAAGAGCGGACTCGTCACTGAACCCCTTGCTGATCCACTCAACAGCATCAGCACCTAACACACGTCATCAGCTTAAAATGGAAACACTCGCAATAGATTTTACATTCGTCATAAAGCTGTTAGATACAGTGCATCCGGAAAGGATTCACGGCGCGTCACTTTTTACACATTTTGTTACGTTACGGTCTGATTGATTCAAATATTGATTCAAATATTTTTTCCCCCTCAAAATTCCACACACACATAATGGCAAAGTAAAAAAAGTTTGTTTGAAAGTTTTGCACATTTATTAAAAATAAATGAACAAAATCACATGTACCGGTACATACGTTTTCACAGACTTTGCCATGACACTCAGAATGGAGGCAGATCCTGTTTTCACTTATCATCCTTGAGATGTTTCTACAACTTGATTAGAGTCCACCTGTAGCAAATGTAGTGGACTGTAAATTTGGAAAGGCACACACACCTGTCTATATAAAAAAGGTACCACAGTTTACAGTGCACATCAGAGCACAACCAAGCCATTTAATCCAAGGAATTGTCTGTAGACTTCAAGGCACAAATCTGGGGAATGCTACAGAAAGATTTCTGCAGCACTTAACGTCCAAAGTAGCACAGTGGCCTCCATCATCCGTAAATTGAAGAAGTTCGGAACCACCGGGACTCTTGCTAGAGCTGGCCACCCGGCCAAACCGAGCGATCAGGGGACAAGGGCTTTAGTCAGGGAGGTAACCAAGAACATGATGGTCACTGACAGAGCTTCAGCATTGCTCCGTGGAGAGAGGAGAACCTTCCAGAACAACAACCATTTCTGCAGCACTCCACCAATCAGGCCTGTATGGTAGAGTGGCCAGATGGAAGCCATTTAGTAAAAGGCACGTAACAGCTCGCCTGAAGGACTCCATGAGAAACAAGTCTATGACCTAAACCAAGAGGCAAGATGAAACCAGGCACCGCTCATCACCTGGTCAATACCATCCCTACAGTGAAGCATGGTGGTGACAGCATCATGCTGCGGGGATGTTTTTCAGCGACAGGAACTGGGAGACCAGTCAGGCTCGAGAGAAAGATGAATGCAGCAATGTACAGAGACATCCTTGATCATTCAAAACCTGCTCCAGAGCGCTCTGGACCTCAGACTGCAGGTTCATCTTTAACAGGACAATGACCCCAAGCACACAGCCAAAATAACAAAGGAGTGGGTTCGGGACAACTCTGAATGTCCTTAAGTTACCCAGCCAGAGCCCAGACTTGAACCAGATTTAACATCTCTGGAGAGATCTGAACATGGCTGTGCACTGACGCTCCCCATCCAACCTGATGGGGCTTGAGAGATCCTGCAGAGAAGACTGGGAGAAACTGCCCAAAAGTAGGTGTGCCTTGGTTGGCACACCTACTTTTGGGCAGTTGTGACATCAAACTCAAGACTTGAGTCCGTAATTGCTGCTAAAGGCGGGAAAATATTTAAATCAATTTTGGAATCAGGCTGTAACATAAAATGTGTAAAAAGTGCTGTGAATACTTTCCATATATGGACATTTACTTTTAATTGTGCATCAAATAAGACATTGCTTTTATTCAGTTGCAAACTATCTGCAAAGAACGTACAGCATATCACATGGCACTCTGCACATTTATTTTGGCTAACAAACAGGACTAAGAAACTTGTTTAAAGACTAATAGTTCAAATGTGTGTGTGTGTGTGTGTGGTTCGTTTGTTACCTCCTAGACTCCTCAGAGTGAATAAGGCTCTAAATCGTCTGGTCAAGTCCTGTCCCGGGTCCACAAGAACTTGTCCTACTGCTCCTATTTGGTCTACACTGGCCATACTGGTTCACAGGAATGCAAGATCACACACGCGAACATTCCTAAAATGTCACAGGATATATTTGCAATTTAATTTCGCAGTTTAATTTACGACTGCATAAGATATTGCATGTCATTGTAAAAGCAGCCATGCTTGCCTAAGTATTGCTTGATCACGTTCGCATTATAGCACACTTGAATTCAGCCACGTTACAAAAGCAGTACGTCCGGCTAACATGAGTTAGCCTACCTCAGTCTGAGAACGTATATGGAAAATAGTTCTATAAGAAAAGCACTACTATCGCCACGCTATTCTCAACATACTGTAGGCATACTCACGTTGGGCTGTCTGGAAGCTGACAACTTGTTAAAAAAACAAGTTGTGTTAACAGGCTCATTCACGAACTCACTTCAACAAGGTTGAGGGTTAAGTCCATAGACATGTATTTCCTTTTTAAAGTACAGCATCCACTTCAGTATAATAGTCCAAGTATAGACACCGATTTGAAAATGAAAACTGATTGTCACAATTAGCTTCGTGTAGTGTTCATACCACCATCACACATACCACACGTCTTGTGTTTTATTATACGCGAGTTGCAGATTGTACTTTTCAGCATAACCAGAGATCTGCGACTTTTATTTTGACGACCAATGCTATAACCCGGAGCTTACTTTGTCGGCGCGTTGAATGTGTACAGAAGTAAACAATCGGTTTCTGCGAGCACAATCACCACATTTATATATATATTTACTTATTCCAAGAATGTCTCGTTTAAAAAAAGAGAGGGGTGTTGATTCTTTGGCGGGGTTTAAAACTCAGTCAACGACTCCAACCATTCCTTACGGACTTTTAAAGGCAGCAAGAAAGAGCGGCCAGCTGAACCTGTCAGGTCGAGGGCTAACTGAAGGTAGAGTACCGTACCGAACGATAGCGTTGCTTTTCGAATTTCAAGTGCATTTTGTTGCAATCAGAGTAATATTTCTAATATCTATTTGTCGAGTACCGGTAACCAATGAAAAGTTTGCGATAACTCTCTCACACAGTTGACAATTTGACATTTTCAGTACGGTACTTTACGGACAAATACTAGTTGAAACGCTGAATGACATGATTGTGATTATGACCACCATACAATCATAAATGACTGTGACAGTTTCACATGAACTTGAAATATGTAGCTGGTACAGCAGGAAAGTGAATCCTCACTCTGACACCTGAAAGGACCAATATCTTAAAGGAAATTATTCTTCAAAACTACTATACCCTTCAAAATGTTGGTTAACCCCCTTACATAATTTCAGTTCCTCAGAATGTATATCGCCTGAACCTTGATACGCCAGAAGAAGCAAATCAAAATACGTCTTTTGGAGCCTCAGATCGTTGGTGGGAACAGACTGACCTGACCAAGATGCTGCTCTCATCCAATCAGATCACATCACTATCTGATGACATCAGACTACTGCCTGGACTAACTACTCTAGATGTAAGTAAAGCTAATCAATTAAAGCTGCAGTCAGCTATCCTGCAAAAACGTTGTTGATTATTTGAACTCTCTCAAAACAAACACCTCTCCAATAAAGGTGGTCAGTCATTCTGGAGATTGTTGATATTTGAACTCAGTAAAAACACGTATCATCAGGAGACATTTGCTGAATTTGACCAAAAGTGTATTAGCTTACAATCACTGTTCTCACATTTAGCTAAATGGCTATGAGCAGGTAGGCACTGTGAACAACAAACAGTTTTAATAATATAATAATTTCTCAGGCAAGAAGCCTTAACTAATATTGATTAATTGTGCAATTTATTTTGTGTCACAGCTCCATGACAATCAACTGAGTAGTCTACCCAGTGCTCTAGGAGAATTGGATGAACTACAGCAGCTACGCCTCAGGTATCCAAATGTTTAAAGTATATATACTGTAGCCTGTTAATTTTCTATGTTGTGTGTACTTCCTCACATACAGTAGAATGTGCCATTCTTTAATTTTTGGGAAAAATGCATATTAGCTTACATGCACACTGCAATGAAGGTGGTTGGGCTATGAAACACAATGAGACTAAAATAAAACATGGCCACTCATTTAAAATATGTTTTTCTTTAGTAACAACAAGCTGAATGTTATACCACCGGAAGTGTGCATCCTGAAGAACCTTCGGTGTCTGACACTTCAGAAGAACCTTCTCGAATCACTGCCTGAAGAGTTGGGACAATTATGCAACCTGGCTGAGCTGGTAAATATTGACATGTATCCAACACTGAACTTTCTAGAATGTACACACATAAACTTCAGCCATCTTGGATATGAGGCTGTCAATTTAACAGTGAATGGTCTCTGTTGTAAATCTGTACACCACCAGAGCTTGTCGCTGTTTTTGGCCTATGGGCTGCATCACACGGCTCCTGTTTTGTTGGCTGACAATGTTTCCATTGGTTAAAGGTCCTGTCCAACAACAACCTCAAGTCCCTCCCTTCTGGTCTGGGGAATCTGAGCTGTCTACAGAAACTAGATATGTCTCATAATCAGCTCACATCTGTACCGGACAGCCTGGCCAAACTGTCTAGTAAGCAACATGTTGCTGTTCATCTTACTGACGGCATAGTGAAGTTCATTTAATTCATTGTTTGACTTCTGCTTTGTGTGTCTGTGTATTTCCAGGTCTGAAGTTGTTAGACTGCAGCAATAATCAGCTAATCGGCATTCCAGCTAGCCTATCGGATATGTCAAATCTGGAGCAGCTTTTCCTAAGGCACAACAAGCTCCGCCTCCTCCCACAGCTTCCCGCCACTAAGCTGAAGGCAAGCAGAGCTGCCCCGACGCGACTGTAGATGCATCTGAATCAGTGGTTTACAAACCGAGGCCCTGATTAAGAAGTTTCTGATGCAATGCATCAGACGCCTTTTGAAATCAATGCAACGCCTTTTGAAATCAATAGCTAGCTATGAACTTCTTTTTACTGCATAAGCACATTTCCTCCAATGGTCTTAATATTACTTAAAAACAACATGGTTTCTATTTGTCTGCCTCTATAGGAACTGTATGTTGGTAACAACCAGATTGAGACGTTGGAAGCAGAGCAGTTGGCCTGCCTGGCAGCCATTTCTCTACTTGAACTCCGAGACAACAAGATCAAGGTCCTCCCGGATCAGATTACTTTATTGGGCACACTCGAACGCCTCGATCTCACAAACAACGATATCAGCACGTAGGTCCATAATATCATAGTATGGCATGTCATGTGGGCCAAACTATTTTAGCATTTTTATTGGCCAAGCCACTAGTTATTAGTTGGATTAGATTTATAACTAACTTTTATTACTTGCATTTGCAGATATTGTCATAATCACTAATAACATACATAATGTGTGTGTATCTCTGTGTGACTGTCTATATGTACATTTGCGTACAAGTCTCCCAGGCTCTCTTGGGTTAATGCCAAACCTGAAGGTATTGCTGCTGGAAGGAAATCCACTGAGAGGAATTAGGAGAGACTTGTTATCTGTAAGCAACACACACATGCAAGCAAACTAATTGGCTAGGGTTAGCCCTAACCCTAACCTTGTCAAATTCAACAAATCTCTCCTCGTATTCCGCTACCTTAACGTTTCTGTGCGTGGTGAAAAAAACAAACTGATAATTCTACACAGCCCTGGCTTCATCAATTGGAACATAATCAGTGGCGAACACCGCTCGTATCAACAAAGCCGTAGCACTACGCTTTGCTTCACAGTAATTTTCAATGTGTGATATGCCGCCGAGGAGGTCCGCGGAGCGATACAGATTTTAGCTGTTATCAAGAATGACATACCTATTACCTACCTACATATTTAACTCAGTTGCTACATGTAGTGCTATTTTACCACAAAACAATTGCTGCTTCCTATACATCGTTACAGTCTAGTGTAGAGGCTTAGCTATTGAGTCAAATGTGTATTACTTAAATATGCATGGTTTAAAACAAACACACTAAATAGAGTTGTTGTGTTGTCTCAACAGAAAGGAACCAATGAGCTGCTGACATATTTAAGGGGGAGAATTAAAGGTATAACACATTTTCTGTACTACAACTACTAAACTATAATGAGTCGAGAGATTGTCTTGAACTCATAACGGGACATTCCTTGATCTGTGTACGGAATGATTCCTGTGTGTGAACCCCCCGTTTGGAACCCCCCGTCCATCCAGAGCTCCAGGACTCAACCCCTTTTCTAATGCTATAATGGCCATATACTACATACTGTATAGTATATACTTAGGAGAGCTGGAGGGTAGAGATGTGACCTTGTAACGCAATTGAGGGGATTACCTATTTGAATGACTACAATTGCATTGTAGAGTAGACTGTTAATTGTGTGTGTGTGTGTGCGTGTGCAAGTCCGCCATTCTCTAGAAGGGCCAGATAACGTTGACGAGGGTCCTACGGCCATGACTCTACTCAGTCAAGCCAGAGTGAACATGCACAGCATCAAGACTCTCAAGACACTGGAATATAGGTCAGTTCACCTCACAATGACACATCTATACTGTATATGGATATCAGGTATAATTTATACAATAACAAGATGTACTATATCTAATACTATTATTTAGTTGAAATAAGATGACAGCATTGCTGCATGTGCTCATATTGTAGGACGGCATGTGCATGTATTTGATGTGTGTGCGTGCGCGCGCGTGTGTGTGTGCGCCGCGTCAGTGAGAAACAGGCAGAGAGCATAGCAGATGAGTTGTTTGATGCCGCGGCACAAGAGGGCATCGTCAGCGTTAACTTCAGCAAGAACAAGCTGACCACTGTGCCCACCAGGTACGCACACACACACACACACACACACACACACACAATGTTCTTTTTGTTTTTTTTGACCGGGACCTAGTTTCTTCCAATTGTTGGGGTTGACCAAAAGCTAATCTGTCCGGTTTAGACTTCTGGCAGTTTACACGGTTGAGACCGTTTTTTTATTAAAAAAATGATAATCTGCGATCCATTGGGGATGGGGGTCCCGAGCCACCCCCCTGATCGGCATTAATCTGTTTTCCTCAGACTAGTGGATTTACAGTCGACTGTGTCTGAGCTGAACCTGGGCTTCAACAGACTCACCTGCTGCCCTCTGGAAATCTCCAAGCTGCCAAAGCTAACACACTTAGATCTCAGGTAGACACACATGCACGCACACTCCTTGCGAGAGCAATGTAGAATTAGCTCATATTCAGTTACTTAGTCTCTGATTGGCTATTTTCTGTTCTTGTTCCTGTCAGAAACAACCAGCTGACTGCTCTGCCATCTGAACTAGCAAATCTGACCAAACTACGGTCCATCATACTTAATTTCAACAGGTAACGGATAATATAAACTCATGTCATGAGATTTTAATGGATGTCTTATTTTTCCATCTTCAACCGCTTATCTGTGGTTGGGTCTTTTTTGTTGATATTTATATTATTTTTGATAAACATTGCTACAGAAACACTTATCATGATCATGATTTACAACATTGAAAGCATGCGTTGTTTTACATACGGTCTGCTTGCAGGTTCAAGTCTTTTCCTGATGTCCTGTACCAAATAGTTTCCCTTGAGACAGTTTTGCTCGGCAACAACCAGATCGGCGGGGTGGACCCAGGTCGGTTGAAGGGATTGGTCAACCTGTCAACTCTTGACCTATCAAACAACGACGTCCTGAACGTAGCACCAGAACTGGGACTATGTACTACACTCAGGTACACCCTATTCTTATGCACCTACGCTTTGTCTTGGGCCCGATCACACCGAGACGCGTCGCTAGCAAAGCCATAATTTTCCTGTGGTAAGGCACGACTGGCATGCGCTTTTTTATGGCGCCGCGCTTCATAGGCCCATATCACAGAGACGTGTCGCTGAAAGCGCGGCCGCTTCAAAGGCGCTTTGGTCAGTTAAAAATATATTAGTTATCCAATTAGAATGGATAGGGGGGCGTTACAGGCAGAGTCAGGTACTGCAAAGATTGCGACAGTCAGAGCCAGTATAGCCGGTATTCAAACCCATTCTTGAAAAAAGATGTGTGACATCAGCACATTATTTACATACATACATACATACATACATACATATACACACACACACGTATATGGTCACGAAAGAGATACCGTGAAGATTAATTCATTGGTACATTATTCCTCAACATTCAGGCTTGGAAAAACATTTGTGCCGTTACTCAAGTGAATGGGTCAGTTCTCCCAGCCAATGACATGCCCCCTAAATATGCCTACAGCCTGCCTCCAAAAGGATATTTGTTCATGCTAGAAACAAAGTCTTTAAATTGAGGAAAGCCATAGCAGACACATTTATTAAGTTATAGTTATCTGTATTTTTATACATTTTATAACTGATGTTGAAATAATGTAATTCACTTAATTTATCACTTTTGAATGAGTCAATCATGACAGAAACATATCTACTTTATATACTATATAGACTGAAACTATCTAAATCTCTCTAGGTGCCTCAGCCTAGATGGAAACCCCTTCCGGAACCCCAGAGCAGCTATCGTTGCCAAGGGAACGGATGCTGTTATGGAGTACCTCCGCAGTCGCATCTCCACATGAGTCCTTGCCCAAACAGAGTTCTGACTACGCAATGTAGTCAAAGAACAATATAAACAATAATAATGTAGTCCTGTTCATGATGGACTTAAGATTTTCACCTGGAATTAAAACAATAAATGCTGTATTTCACACATAAATGATGAGGTAATTAACATGACTCTCATTCCAAGGGTTAGAACTAGAAAATGACCCTCACTGCCCACTTACCAGTACAATGACAGGTGCACGTCATTCCAGCTATTTCAGTGACTATTGTCTGTTTGTATACATTTTCTGTATTTGTGACAAGCAAGCCAGTCTGTGACACTGCCCAGAAAATCACATTTATTTGTAATTCATCTTATATATGCATGAGAATATGCAGTAATAAACTTTGCATGACTTATGCAGCAGTTGGATTGTTGAAATACAAAATAACAGCAGCACTTATCTAAATAAACCATCACTACACTACTCTTGTGGCATAACTGTTTACTGTGTATCAATTGCACATGCCATAATTTTAGTAGGAGACATAATACTGTAATCATATTTGAATCATAAGACAATATTGGATGTAAAACTAGTGGCCTAAATGCACACCTTAAAGTGGAGAACAAGCGAGAATGTGACGCTCAACCAGCTGAATCCAATGTAGTCAAAATCTGAAAGGCTCATGGTAACAAAGTGATAAGACTATAGAGACTTTCAGGGTTTACCAGATAATTGAAGCAAACACTGTAGTTATTTAGATTTTCAAAATAACTGCATTTATCAGAAATTATTATCCATACATTTTGGACTTTATTTTTACTCTGCCAGCCAATAGAGTATAAATAAAAAGAGATAAGCTCCCTCAAATGTACAGGTGATTTGATATGGGATAGATAGCTAAAGCCAAACTGAACCTTCTGGATCCAGTGGGTCAGGATTCCTATCAGGTTCACTGTCAGTTTTTGTTCTCGAAATGTCTGTCCCATGCAGGGTAGGGGACCTCCTCATCGCATCCATTCTCCATCCCCCCGTCTCCTGATGGTGACCTCTTTATGTCATACTGAACATGGTCCTAATCGTTCTCCACAGGCGTGAAAAACGTCCACGTCTCCTTTTGGGTTTGGACTGTTCTGCTCTGGCAATGCCGTTCCCGGCCGAAAGCTGAGCTGAGACCAACAGGGGGTCTCCACGGCCTGCTGAATGCAGTCCGTTCCATCCTTCCGTGAGCGGTTGCTCTCCCTCTGGATAGGCGACCGGAGGTTCAAGGCGGTGTGTGTCCACGTAGCCGGCGGAAGCACTTTGTGGGCCAGCCTGTAAAGAAACCGCCAGCGCGGAGCTCTGGCCTGCCACTCCGGTGGCTTCAGGGAAGGCTGCTGTTGCCTTGTAGGCACTAAGCACCGATGAGTCGGCCAGTAGACAAACAGCCATGGCCTGCACGGAAGCCGTGGTGTAGTCGCTTCGGGCCATATAGTCACATTTCGGCTGCTTTAGGATCTTGACAGCTACGAGCTCCTTTGTGTCTAGCTTCACGCCCCGTGCTACTTTGCCAAATTCGCCTTCGCCCAGAAATTCATGAATGAGGTAGTCTCCTTTTAAGAACCTCCAGCACAGCTATGCCTGCACCAGGGGTACAGCTCACAACTGGAGAACTCATTGTATGATGTACCTTTGTGTATGTAACGTCTGGAGCATAGCCTACAGTATGTTCACTCATTCACAGTGGTCAAATGGTTAACTCTGCAAAGCTCAAGTAAAATACTTTGCTTTGTTTACAGACTGCTTTCCTGTGATGTCATACAACAACCAAGTACTCACTGATGTCATAAAGCATTCATAGATTCCCAAAAAAATTAAGAAAAGAAAAAGCACATTACAAACACAAAGTAGCACACAACGGTATACAGCTGAGTCACCGACACTGACCAAAAATCTGTTCCTCTGCATAACCTTTAGGCGCCAAAAGACAATAACAGTCAGAAATGTTTTGACATTTGAATTAATTTATTAAAACATCCATTTCACTTCCAGAGCCTTCTCTCAGACATAGCGTGGATGACAGTAGAGTAGACATTAAGGAAAATCTGACAAAACTAGGAGCAACGCATAAAGGTGTGGAGCACAGAGTACGTAGCAGCTGCCTTGCACCTCTTGTCAAGTCATTAAATTAAAACATTAAGTTATATGTAGACTGTAAGAACGGAAAAAAGCAAGTTATAAAATAAAAATTTAAATAAGTATACTAATCTCTTCGTGGATTTTTTAAAAAGCTAAATATTGTAACACTTATGTAAGTTGTTTTACCATGTACATTTTCTTGTTTAGTAAATTTGAGTTTAAAATTAAGTGACCCATTTCCTGCATGCTGATTGGATGATTTGAGGGGTCAATACATGACGTCACTGCATTCTATTCTATCTACAATCCTCTTTGACACAAACCGACAAATACATTCCCGCAAACACTTGCACACAAACATTCGCACACAAACTGACACACATACAACTCACAGAATTGTTTTTAAGACATGTCTTGTCTGGGCTTATGTTTTCCAGGCTTAGATGAAAAACGATTAGCCTAAATGTATACTACATTTACAGCTCACATTGTGTATCCTTCATTATTAAGTGAAAAATTGGTCTAAGTCCTATTGGTCCATTAGTTGTTTAGCAGGAGAACCAGGAGTCAACCTGTTGAATTTAGGTTTTTAGTAAAAAAAAAAAAAGTAAAAATGGGTGGAAAACCTGTGTAGTTCACATGCTTCTTTGGAACATATTAATTGAAACTGAAAAACAATGGCCACTTGGTACTAAGTACAACAAAACAAACATATGAACCGTCCTCTAACCGGGTGCAGTACTCTCCACAGCTTTGCCCATTGTATCAAGTGATCCCTTTTCTCCTGTCCTGTTTCAGTGTTGATATATACTTGTTTTTACAGTCGGTGCAGTGTTTCAATTCAATGTACATGTGATGTATGTGCAGTGTGCCAGAGCGAGCGTGCGTGCGTGAGTGTTTGAACTTACAGGGTGGATTTAAGTGTTAGAATGGGGTGTGTAATGTGTGTGTGTGTGTGCGCGCACATTAATGGTAAAAATAAAGAGAATTTGCAACCAGAAAAGTTATTAGAGCTAGGCGTAGTAGAAATGTAACATTCACACGAAGGCTACGTTTCCACGCATATTCCACCATTATTCGGAATACGTCAGTGTTCCATTTTGTGAATTTGACCGTCACAGTATTTACTTATTTCGAACAACAGCGGAATCATCAGTGTGTATGGAAGCATTAGTTAATGACACACATACACTAGAGCCACATAACATGTATGTGCATGTGCACATGTAATTTAGACGCCCTATAAGAATTACACACAGAAAGCAGCGAATCCACACCATTACACTTAAACCCGTGTGCTAGAAAAAAAGACAAATACACACGCTCACAATATACATTTTGAGAAGGCATTAAGGAGATCTTCCTCAAATAAATATCAATAAATTAAATCATATAAAAACAGTGGGTTAAAAAATTATACAAACTAGTTTAACACAACAACATCTCTACCTAGAAAGACAAAAGACAAAGACGACTCTTCAAAAACGCAATTTGTTCAGGATAAAAACAAGAAAGAAAGAAGTATGGGTGTGTGTGCAAGAGACCGGTGGCAAGCCTGTCCGACAGACTGAGGAAGATGGGTAACTGTAAACAGTCAAGTGGCAGATGGGACATTCTTTAAAGACAGACACGAACACAGGTAGACGCGTCTCTTTATCGGACACATTCACAAATCAGGAAAGGTGTATTTCAGGGACGGGGCGAGCGGCTGGAACCTGCTCTGTGCAGAGTGCCGGACGGGATTAAAGGACGGGTGGCAGAGGGGATGTTCGTTTCCTAACCCCTGCCAGGCGGGAGGTTAGAATGGGGGTGGGCCTTGTTGGCAGTGGGGTTTGGCAGGGAGAACCGTTACACAGCACCGAAATCGCGTCTTGCCACGGACGGACGAGGCGCTAACAGGTTCCTTACAAGCTAACAGGTTCCTTTCAAAACGTCCCGGGAGAGTTGCGTCTTTTAGCCTCGGATGCTCCGAAGCATCTGAGAACGATGCACAAGAGTCTGGAATCTTAAGGGATCAGTGAAGGCTTGCTTGGATACCTGCTACTGTACTGTATCTGTCCAGACGAACTTTGGAAGAGCTGCACACTTAGAAGAGAAGGGGCTTGGCAGGTTGAGAGAGGATTAAACTGTATATTGAAGAGTTCCCCCACTATTCAACACTATCATTGCTCTCTCTCTTGCTCTCTTTAGAAAAAGAAAACCGGGGTATTTTCAGTAATGTTGAACTGTGGACAGAACACAAAAACAATACGTGTGTGTGTGCGTATATGTATATCTTTCATCCAGGTAATAACACTGTTATTTCATAAGGGAGACACAATACGGATATCTGCATGTTTTAGTGTGTGCGTTCATGACAGTGTTACACATCGTATGCTTGTGTGGCGTGTGCATGAAAGAGGATCATAGTGTTTGGCAAAAGTGGGATCCTGATAAAAGGGAGAGCAACTAATTTGGCCTCAGAGTTCAATCTTATGGAAACCATAATACATCTGGACGTTCCTGCCCTTTCTGTTGTGTCGGAGCATGAGGTTCCCTGTGCTGGGGTAGGCAGGTGCGTGGCTAAGGGGGGAGGAGGAGGGGGGCTATAGTATGCCGTCCATGAAACTGGTGTCCAGGCGCTGGATTAGCACGCGGATGAAGGACATCTCCTTGCGCGTGTTTTCGAAGATCACCCGGGGGTCGTCCGATTGGCAGCGCAGGCAGTTGGGGGCCATCACCATGGCCAGGTTGCTGACGTCCATCTTGGTGATGGTCACATTGGCCGGCAGGGAAAACACCTACGGGACAACACGTTGGGGGGGAATGTCTTTCCAGTCTGCAAACATTGGATTTACTACCTGCAGGCTGTGTCACACTGCCTTGTTAAAATGGCTGACCATTGCTCTACGGCAGGCCTGGGCAAAGTCAGGCCCGGGGCCTTTGAGATATTCTGCCCGGTCCGCCAGGTACATCAACATTTTTTTAATTAATTATGCAACATAAAATTACTTTAGCTCTGCAGAATGTTACTTTATGTACTGCTGCGTAAACAAAATACTAAGTTAAAGTGAACTGTTACATTTGATTATGAAAATGGTGTTGCATAGGAATAGCCTACATCCATAAATATGCAAGTTAACAAAGATAGCTATTTTGTGTATATTTAAAAAAATTGTAGAATGCTTGTTAAAAAAGTAATGTGGCCCGTGAAGTTCTGACATTTTCAATGTGGCCCCCCAAGTGAAAATAATTGCCCACCCAAGTTGTGCAGATGTGTTTTCCGAAGGGAATTGACAAGGCTGGGCTATTTTTAAATCTTATTTAGCTAAAATTCCTCTCTGAATAAAAAACTAAACAATAATTGTGTAATGCATGCTAGTCAGATTTGGCCACAGATTGTCCCCAATAATATCTGACCAATCCTCCCACTGTTAGTCAGATACTCAATCCAGTTGGGGCATGTTAATAGTGTAACACCAACTGAAACAGACTAGAGTGGGTGAAAAACAAATCAAAGCCAATATGGCAATGAAATGGAATAACATGGGCCTTGACATCTAATTCGTCTGTTAAACATGGATTATTCCTGTTTAATCTTCTATTTTAGAGGCCTCAAGCAATAATATAAACCGCTGGATCACACCTGTAGGAAGCGGATGAGGTAGCACAGCACCAGCTTGTTAATGTGCGGGAGGCCCAGGACCACATTGACGGCCGCCTCCGCGTTGTCATAGTGACTGATGCACTCGTCGTAGAACTCGTGGGGGATCAGTGGCTCCTCCAACTCCCTGTACCAGAGCTTCAACAGAGAGGCTATGCGGGTGCACGCACACACAGACGCACACGCAGGCGCGCGCGCGCACACACACACACACACACAGCATTATCGGGTGAACGAATATCACAAGGTCAAATGACCAAAAGTGGGCGTTCTTCTAGAATTATTTGAAAGGGACCGTTGATGTTTGTGATGTGGGACAAATTAAACATGATCCCTAGTGTTATAAGTGTTAGTGGAAGAGGTTTTGCATATTTCATGTGTTGTGCATTTTTTATGGGCAAGTCGGCCCTAAATAGGTCTTCCATAAACTCTAAACGGCACTGCTTGACAGATACTACGCACCACTACAATGCCAAAATAAATATGCCTACGTCTATTAAGTATTGTACTTAGTACAAGCAAATGCTTTAGCATTATAAGTAAATCACATTACACATGAAAACCCCTTGGCTCATTCCCCACCCACAAGTTTTCAAGAAACTAAAACATGAGCACTATTACATTTCAAGAAACTAAAACATGAGTACCATTACACATTCATTAGAATAAATACAAAATTAGACATGATCTTGTTTGGCTGAAATGTGAAATTGTGTGTAAAACTAGTCTTCAAAACACACACACACAATTATGTCCTGTATTGTAGTAGGACCTATGCACTTTAAGGTGTTGTAGTGTCTGGTCCATAGACTGACAGGGGGTCCCCTGGTCAATTTAAGATGGGTAATCATGGCCTGGTGAGTGTATTAGTGCACTATGGGCTGCTTCATCCAGGTGGATGCTACACACGGTTGTGGTGGAGGTTGGTTCCCCCGATGTAAAACGCTTAAAATGCTATAGAAATATGTTATTATTAATTTCCTTCAGTCGTGCAGTGGGAAACTAATTAACAGACTGTTAAAGAAGGATGTTTACATCTTTGAACAAGCCTTGTATTATTCATTTTAAGCAGAGTAGTGCAATCACTATACATTGACACCTTGGAATAATCGAGAGATGATTCAGAACATGCTTTAAAAGCCATTACCACTCACATATAGTTGTTAAATAGAATAGATCACTGAAGATATTACTTTTACAGCAGATTTCTGAAAGGTGTGTCTGTATTTGTGCACGTGTGTGTGTACCTGGGATGTGTGGGTCTTCCAGCCCAGTTGGTATTTTCCATTGGTCCACTTGCAATTTGAGAGCATTGACCTCGTCAATGTCACCTGGAACCCTGGAGGTCAGAGGTCACAAGATTTTCCCCTTGTATTCAGACTATACACCGCGTTCCAAATCATTATGCAAATTATGTTTGAGTTTGAGAGAATTTGAGTTTTTTATTTCTGAAAACAATACTGTTTTCATTGGGTGGTTTGTTCAATTAAATTCAACTTATACCTGTTGACAGTTGAGGACTTGAAAATTATACTGACTGTCATTTGCATCGACGATTTAGGAAAATCTGTGTAATATATAATTTGCATAATAGTTTGGAACGTGATGTAGAAAACATTTCAGTCTGTCCTTGGCTGCATCTGAATAGTCCGAAAAAATACGTCACGTCCTTTCCTAGCCACAGGAGAATTCATAAGGATTTAGGAATAAGAACCGCGGTGGCTAGAGAATGCGACTGCACTTAAACTTGCATACGTAATTATGCGACGATGAATGTTAATGATGTGGGTCCTTCTCAGCCTACTCCTGTGCATTAATACCATCTTGTTTCATGTACGCTGTGTAAATATAGCCCAGCACCGTGGAAAAATGACTTCATTACCAAAGTTGTAATTGAAATAAAATATATTTCACAAAACAGTCTTATGATATAATATGATATAATAACAACTGTTATATGTAGTAATATAATGTCAAGTAGAGTTTAGGAAAAAACGCATCCTATAGTAGAAGATTGCATAACATTAGGAAATGTATAACACATTTTAATGCAATCTGTAAATTAGCTAATTTCTAGTTTTACCAATTTAGTGCATTTTGGTCACAAGTGATATGGACACAATGTCACAATCTAAACAGTGATATAGCATGCATATTCCAAGAGATGATATTTTCACACCTCAGTAATGTGTCATTGATAGATACCGTCCAACACATTTTCACAACTTTATTTAGTTACCAGGGCTGCCAAATTTAGGAACCTTAACAGGAGAATGACAGAGGCGGGCAGGCTTGTATACTTATATAAAATGCTTGTAAGCAAGGTAATTTCATCCTTATAAACTGAATAAGCAGACATTTGCCTTAAAGAGCACTCTATTACCCCCACACACACACACACACACAATTATCTAATGTGTTGGCGACATGAGAAATCATGCTTTTGTCCCCAGTGATCCTTATAGTTATAGCTAGGTGTTATAGCTAGAGCATGCCCCATGTTATTTATCTGCTACGTACATTAATGGAGTTCTCCAACACATTATAAACCGTGTTTTTGTCCTGACTGATCCTTATAGCTAGGTGTTATAGCTAGAGCATGTTATTTATCTACTAGGCACATTAACGTTTGTCAAACAATGTCATTGTAGTGGAAACTAAAAACGACACTGCCCTCTTCTCCCTTCACGCTAGGTGTTTGTGTTCCTTTAAACAAACCGCTCCATCAATTCCTCCATAAACCCTGCTCCTCCTCCTCCTCCTCCCCCCCACCTGAAGATGCCCTCCGTCTGGTCCCCGTTGAGGCCCAGCACCTCCTCGGAGAGGCGCGTCTGCACCCAGGGCAGCTGCCGGTCAGGGTAGCGCTCCTTCTGCAGCGCCATTACCTCCTCCAGGGAGGAGGCAAACATGGAGGGGCTGAAGATGGCATTCCTGGCATGCTTGATCTCCTCCAGGCAGGGCTTCTGCACACCCTGCACGCGCACGCACACACACGTGGAGGGTGTTGAAAGGTGGGTGGCCACAGACAGTCAGACAGACAGACAGACCAACAGGCAGACAGACAGACAGACAGACAGACAGACAGACAGACAGACCAACAGGCAGACCAACAGGTGGGCAGGCAGACAGACAGACAGGCAGGCAGGCAGACAGACATGACAGTTACAGACATGTAGACAGACAGACAGACAGACAGACAGACATACAGGGGAAGTGTCTGCTGGGCGGTGAAAACCAGCATTTAAATAGCACAGGGTTATTGGAAAGAGGCATTTAAAGAGAGAGGTGTCATTGACAGATACAGGACATCATGGATGCGTGACGTTTGTGCCGTGTTCCCTCTCAGCCACGCAGTGCAGGAGGGGGCCGCGCCATTCATCTGCTGCTGGAGGTTAGCAGGTTAATGGTAGTCAAATACTAGTCCCGGTTGTTTGTGTGTGTGTGTGTGTGTGTGCGTGCGTGCGTGCGTGCGTGCGCGTCAGATGACAAACCGTCTCTATTACAGCCCTGTGGATTTACTGGCACAGGTCTCATGCAACAGACGCCATGCCAACCAAATGGCTGCTACTGCAGATTGCCATCTCTGCTGGGGACTTGCACGTGAACACGCACACTGTACACGCAGTACACAACTACTACACAGCACACATGCCCCACCCTCAGCCACACTGCCAGACACACGCGCACGCAAACACACACACGCTATTTCCCAGCTCTATCACACGTGTTTCTCCTTCTGCTGCCTCCACCTCAGCAAGGGCCACGTTACAAGGCTGAAAACCAACAACTATCGTTTTCCATACTGCTGAAGCCAACCCAGAGAGTGACGCTGTGATTCAGTGGCACCGGTGTTGGAGGTGGAGCGCTGTAAATAGGCCTATTACTATGAAAATGGTCCGTTATGTCATGTTGCCTGCGTGTCACGAGTGCATGTTCTGGTGGACTAGAGCGCCAGTGACCTGCTACACCGCCCGCTCGGTCGTTCCCTAAGGAGGATGCACCGCTACTGTGCTAGCTAAGTGCAGCGGCAGGAGTTGTTTGCTATAGCGCACGCTAACCACGCAGCGAGTGCAGTTTCACACCTCCTGAGGGACTGGTGGTTCTAGTGTCACACGCGCGCCATGAGGAGGTATACACCGTGGATAATGTGGGCGGTTAGCTTGGTGGCGGGTGAGGGGGAACCAACAACACGCGTCTCGCTCCTCCCTCCTCAGCCAATTAGCAGCTCAGGCTGTCACACTGTCCGACTGGCTGTTACTGTTATACGGCTGAGATACACATCCACCCCTGTGGAGAGCCTTCATATCGCGCTCACACAAACGCACACATACAGAGCCTTCAAATCTCACACACACTCACAAAAAGCCTTTATATCTCTCTCTCACTCACACACACACACTCACACACACACACACCCTTTATACCTCACTGGGGCTGCAATTAACCGAAATATGAAGTTTCAGCTCCTAACGATCACAAAACCAACGTAATCAAGAAAAAAATTATTATTTTGCACATTACGTTTTGCATAGCTAATTTAAAGGGTTAAACGCCGTTAACGCTAGCATAGTGGAGTTGCGAGTGGCGCGATCAATTCATACCAGTAGCAGGGGCGTTGTCAGATATTTCATATTACTGTATCAGATTGTTTCAGATTAAAATAATGCACGGAATAGGTTGATGTATTAAATGCATTACTAACTATACACTTGTACTGTGTAGTGGGATGTTTGTTGGCTTATTTATTGTGGCTAAATAGTAATTATGACTAAATTACATATTATATATTTTAAGCAATGGTGTATGTAGTAAGAGGTGTGTGCGTGTGTAAGTAGAATGGAAATATGTATTTATGAACATTCCCATGCAATTCAACTTGGTCTCATATGATTATTTTATTGATCTATTTCAGTTGAGTGTTAATTAGGCCAAGGTGTGTTGGCTGGGCAACAATCTGTGTTGTGACTGAAGATATCCTTGCCACATTAAAGAGCTGTTTTACCTCCAGTACACTGTGTGATCTACTCAACCTAATCGGAACCGCACCGGTCATTCTTAAAGTGGGTTTATCCATCTACCCCACAGAAGGCTTTTGAATTAAGAGCCTAACAAGACAAGCTAGCACAAGCCAGTAACAAGAGAACATGAAGACACACAGTGTGCGAGAAAGTGAAGGTCACAGGTGCATGCTGGGATGACAAGGGGACTATACCTTCTTGGCCCCAGTCAGAGCAGCCTTTGTTAGTTTGCGGAAGCAGTATTTGGCATAGCTGCTGATAGCCACTCCTAGACAAAAAAAATATATTATTAACATACAACCTTCTTTTTAGAACACCTTGCTTTAGCCAATGTTACAATTGTTATACTACTGGCGGAAAAAAGGCAAATAGCAACAATTTTTCATCAATCCAATTAATTAGCTTTTAACAAAAGGTGTCGGTACATTGCAAAGGACGAAAAAGAAAAACTAATGTCTGTAGGTAAATAATGTCACGGTTAAGAGATGTAGGTAGGATTTGAGAGATATAAATTGAGTGAAGCTTGTTAGAAAACTCAGACGTCCGTCAGCTATAAGTGAGTATATCTGCTCTGGTTGATATCTCCCACTGCCATATAAGTCCATTTATATTCTGTGAGCTGCTTGAAGATTTATGATCAATCATGGCGCATTTTCCTTGATTATTAGTCCGCATCGAATCTACCTTGCCTGTCAATCACATGAATGCACACACACAGCTACAAACCACAACATACACGTGTACAGATCTACCCTGCCCCTTGTGGTCAGAAGAAGTGCTGGAACTATAAAATGAAGGTGTAACACGGTGTGTGTCCCTCCCTCACCGCTCACCCTTATTGTCGTTGAGGGGGTCCATGTGTCGGCAGATGTAGCCCTCCAGGTAGGAGTGGAAGCGTGGCGTTGGGGGGAAGAAGGCCAGGCAGATGGCCATCAGCTCCCAGCCACGCTCCAGGCTGTCGTAGCGGAAGTTCTCCGTGGTCTGGCGACACAGCTGGATGTAGAGCTCGTCACGCAGTCCCTGATTGCTCCAGCCTCGCACCACCACCTGGAAGCGGGGGGGGGGGGGGAGTAAGTATGTCATGAAGGATGTTGTCCATTATCAGTTTTGATCATAATCAATGATGTCTGAATGGAGCAGCCCACGCCTCACATTCAAGAACCACTAAAAAGAAAAAGTGATGGAGCTCAAAATTATCTTTGGATATAAAGATAAGCTCAAAGGCACATTTACTGAAAACCACAAAGCTTTGTCCGCAGACCTCCAGAGCGACGTGGAATGGGTCCGCCTTGGTGCGGCGGTCGCCCATGTAGGTCTGGACGAGCTTAAAGATCTCCACCGCCTCTTTTTTCACGTTGCGGTCTGTGGTGACGATCATGGGCTTCTTGATTGGCTCGCTGCTCCAGGCCAGCATGTTGGCAATGGACACCTTGCGTCGAAACAGGCCCTGGGGGGCGAGGGTGGAGGGGATACAGTTAGGAGAACGTACCGGATCATGAGAGAGAAAGCGGTCACATCCGAATGACTTCCAGCAGGCCCATTCATTTTTTTTCTGCCACTTTATTGCAATGCACCGCAGTTCGGTGGAAAGATAGAGCTTTGTCCATGCCGGCGAGGCTGGCACGCAGTGTCTGTTGCCATAGCAACTGTCTCCCTGACACACAAAACGCGTTTACTTCCTGTGTGTGTCTGTGTATTTTGCTGTGCCGTCAAAACCAGTACAGACTCAATCACACCGGTCAAAACCAGTACAGACTCAATGACACCGGTCATAGCCAGTACAGACTCAATGACACCGGTCAAAACCAGTACAGACACAATCACACCGGCAAGTGGACAATTCTGCTGATGGATTCACTTTGGCGTTGGGAAGGCCAATTATTGGTATAACAAAAACGTTAGTAATTTATCTTAAATACTTTGCAGTTTTACTGACCGTGCTCGTCCTATGTGGGAATAATGTTTATTAACCGCGTTGCATTCCTTTGAACTACAGACAGATATTGACGTTTTTGCCGATACAAGGCTTTCACCCCACCGTAACGGGATATGGGTAATGCATAATGCAAATGTATGGAAAGCTATGCACATATTCATACAACACCAACATGTGCCTGCGCACTCCTGAGTACCTGTGTGTGTTTGTTGAAGTGCTTTGATGCCCAGTTCTCAATGTCTGTCTCGGAGGAGGGCTTTCTCAAAGTGAATTCTGGGAACACGCCGCAGCTGGCACTGGGCATCATGTTCCGGGCATTCCGACTGGCCTCAAACTGGGCACATGCTCCCAGGTCCTCCGACTAAGAGAGAGAGTTAATAAATAAAAATTATGAATTCATTGTGTCTGACATAAATAAATAAATAAATAAATAAATAAATATAAACAAGGCAACAACAAAAGAACAAAGGTGAAACAAGTGTTTGCACCATAATCACACTGATCTAACAGATTCAGCAGAGCAGTGTAGTAAACTTCAGCATGACTGAAAATATAAAAACAGACAAAGACCAAATGCTAATTCTGCATTATGCATGTAAACAATATATGGAAATAACTAGCCTTAAATTGAAGGTTTTAAAACATTGTTGTGTTTGTCAAACACAAAGAAGCACTGTTATTTTCCAACATTAAATATATATATATATATAAAGTAACAATACCTCAAAACAAAACAAAATTGATGTGTATTGTGTCTGTCTGTCACTCTAGTCTTCTCATACCTGACTGTTCAATTTTAACACTATCCCAAAAGCGCAAAGCAATTACCCATAATGCACCTAGATAGTGTGGGCAGCTCGCATGGGATGGGTAATCCAGTAATGCTGGTTCTTACCTGAATAATCAATGTGATAAAACGGTTTAATGTGGAATAACTCGAAAATAGAGAATATACACAAGTCTAAAATGTTGTTAAGGCCGTGACGATGGCTCGCTATCCATGGTCTGTGCTCTGGCTGCGTATCAACATCCGTCAGTCACACGTTCTGTCATTGTGTTTACGCCTCTTTTGTTTTCAACCATGCCCGTCCACCCCCCTTCCCCCAACCCACCCCACGAAGTCACTTCCACTCCCTGGTCATGTAAAGTTACAACTGTCAAATACTCTCGTTCTTGGCTGAGATAAGACAACACAATATGTGTGTGTGTGTGTGTGTGTGTGTGTGTGTGCGTGCGAGGAGTGTGTCAGAGAAAGACAGAGAGAAGAAGAGACAGTGAGCGAGAGATCTGCATCATCGGTTTTCCTCTTGGCTAAGCACTTTCCCTTTCTTAATCCAAAGCCTGCCACCCCCTCCACAGCCCCCACGCGCTCGCTCGCAGGACACTCAGATGGAGGCAGGGACAGATGTCACACCAATGTCTACGTGTTAATTTGAAATCCGGAGGTTTTGGATTCACACCTAAAGCTATATTGAACGTTCTGTTAAAGCCCAGACTCTGTACAGCTTCCACGGAGGATCGCCTGGCATGAATTCATCCCTTGCTTGCACGACGAACCACTGACTTCCACTTTCTCAAAAACATATTGTCTATCTACCAATAGAATATACTGTAGTTCATCTAATTATCTAATTGTTATGGTGTATAACCCTGTGTGACCCTGTTTGTGCCTGTGAGGGGTCACATGAGCCTGTGTGTACCTGTGAGACCCCTGTGTGACCCTATGAGGCATCACGTGACCCTGTATGTACCTGTAAGGGGTCACATGACCCTGTGTGACCCTTGTGACCCCTGTGTGTACCTGTGAGGGGTCACGTGACCCTGTGTGTACCTGTGAGACCCCTGTGTGACCCTGTGAGGCGTCACGTGACCCTGTGTGACCCTGTGAGGCGTCACGTGACCCTGTATGTACCTGTGAGGGGTCACATGACCCTGTGTGACCCTTGTGTGTGCCTGTGAGGGGTCACGTGACCCTGTGTGAACCCTGTGTGACCCTGTGTGTACCTGTGAGGGGTGCAGGTAGTGCTCTGGGGAGGCCAGGCTGGTCTGCACAGACAGGCTCTTCTCCAGCAGCACCTGGGGAAAGCCCAGGCGGTCCAGGGTGCCGCGCTTCCAGTGGTGGGCGTCTCCCTGCGCCAGGCCCTCGTCCTCGCTGAAGGCGCGCGCCACGGGCCCCGGCAGCGGGCCCGGCACCGCCCCATCGCTCTCGTAACCGTCCTTGGAGCCGCCTCCTCCCACGCCGCCCTGCCCAGAGTCCCAGCTGCTGCGCTGCCTCATGACCTGCTGGGCCTCCCAGGCCAGCCGCGCCTGGGCCAGCAGGGCTTCCGGCAGGGTGCCCGCCGCCGCCGGCTCTGCGCCGGCCTCCCGCTCCCCGCAGCGCCCCAGCTCCTGGGGCAGGGAGGGCTTGCGGCTCTTGCGCTTGCGGTTGCCGCCCGGGGAGAAACTGCCGCCCCCCGCGGATGAGGAAGAGGAGGAGAGCGAGTGGTTGTGCCCGGCACTCCAGGAGACGGCGTCCTCGTACAGCAGCCTCTGGCCGCCGCCCCCTCCCTCGCTCTGGCCCCCGACGCTGTAGTCCAGCAGCAGGCGGGGGTCCCGGATCAGGCTCTGGCTGTGCTGCAGCGTGTAGGAGCCGCCGTATGAGCCGCCGTACGAGCCGCCGCCGCCGTAGCAACGCAGGAGCCGGTCGGCGGTGCGGAAGCGCGGGCTGCCGGCGGCGGTGGCGGACGAGGGCGACTGCTCCACGTACACCAGCTGCTTGACGTACTCCTTGCCCGCCGGGCTGTACTCCAGGCTCTGGCTCTTGTCCGGGCACTTCTGGCGCGTCAGCACCAGCTGGCCGTAGGGCGACGCGGGGCCCTGCTTGGGCGAGTGCTGGTAGAGGGGCGCGGACGGCTTGCGCCCTGGCGGGGAGCCGTAGAAGGGCGGCTCTGAGGAGGAGGAGGAGTGGCGGTGGTGGTGGGCGTCGCTGGGAGGCTCCTCGTAGATGGGCGGCGGCTGGTACTCCGACGGCGGCTCCTCGTACAGCGGCGGCTCGTAGGCGTAGCGCGGCGACGACGGCGGCTGCGAGTCGGCCGAGCAGCGGCGGTGCAGAGACCCGGCCCCGCCCGCGCCGGGCTCCGCCCGCTTCAGGTAGGGCGACTGGCGGCGGTCGGTGGCGTAGAGCGCCGGGGAGCCGTCGGCGCAGTCGGAGCCCGAGGGCCGGCGGGGGGCGCGGGGGGCCGTGCCCCCGGAGGAGGAGGAGGAGGGCTGGGGGAGAGGGACGGCTGAGGAGAGGGGGCCGGGGGGCTGCGGGTCGCAGGGGGAGTACCCGTTGCCCTGGTGGGCCAGGAAGCTGGGCTCCCTGTCGGTCACCTTTATCAGCATGCGCTCCTTGGTGCCCGTGTTCCACCTGAACGGAGACGTCCTGGGGGAGCGGAAGGAGGCGGAGGGGGGAGAAGACAGAGGAGGTGGGAGGGATGTGAGGAGCAGGGTGGAGGAGAGAGGAGAGGAGAGGAGAGGAGAGGCGAGGGGTAAATGTAATCATCTTCCATTTAGCACAGAGGGCAGAAAGATAAAGAGCTATCTGTCAGACGTGATCCTGTGTTTCTTATCGGTGGCCTGTAGCGAGGAATACGTAAGGAGAAACCCCACAGGTGCGTAAGGGCCGGCTAAACCTACAGACCTGGACATGAGCTTTAAATAGCTGAGAGCAATGTGCATACTGGGCTTATGCAGACTTAAATAAATGTTACACGTCACTGCTACAGTGAGTCAGTACACCCACCCAGTACAATGGCTGTGTTAGAGAAGTGCAGGAGAAGAGGCCCATTAGAGTTACATCAGCGGTTACATCGGAGATACAACTCTCAGCGACTCTGAACAACTATGAGGTACAACGCTTATGACCAGAATATAGCAGCATAAAAACATACAGTAACATGGAAAGAGCATTGAAAATGTATGCCTATTCTATTCAAGATAATCAAACAAGATAGAAAGTAAATAAATAAGATCTGAAACACTAATTAAAAACATTAACATCTCATTAAAATATCTCGCCTGGAAAAACCCCACATGAAGATTGAGAACCACTGCCCTAGTGTGTGCGTGTGTGTGTGCGCGTGTGTGTGCGTGCGTGCGTGCGTGCATATATGGTGTGTATGGTATTAGCCTCGAGCAACAAAACACATCAGTCCTCACAGTTCAGCTCCAACTTCATGCATAATCTTTTCAGACAACTTCTCCTCTCAGAATGAGCCTCTTTGTCCAAAAGTGGCACATTGTGAGACACAAGGGAAAAAATAAAAGACACAAAAGAGGGAGCGGGTGACGGAGGAACACAGAGAGAGAGAGAGCTCTAAATAAAGGTGTGAAATCGATTTCCATCATTGTGGAGCTGTGCGTGGCTTCAAAACCGCTCCATTTGCTCGCTGCCAAGGGCCGTATTTAATGGTGGGAAAGAGATTTGTGCGTGCCTGTGTGTGCATGTGCACGTGTATACATTTACTTGTGTATGGAAGTAAGCGAGTGTGTGCACTTGCGCGTGCACACCTGCGATTGTGTGCGAGCGGAAGTGTGCGTATGCGCGAGGTTGTACTTGTTAAGGCTGATATAGACCGCAAAGCCCTTTTCTCTCCCTTCTCAGTGTCAAGTCAGGTCACTACCCGACCCCTTCCCCTCGTTTATCTTACTGTGCTCTCTCCATCTTGCATGCCCCTCTCTCTCTATTTGTTCACCTGTCTCTTTCTGCAGTCTTCCCACTACAAAGTGAAGGACATGAATAATTCACGGACGTTCAACCTTCAAATCAATTTACACATTCTCTGCCTCGCCTATCGGTCTCCGTTCATCTCCCTCCAAGCACCGCTTTCTCTCTCCTTCTACGCTAAACCTGCTAAATCGACCCCCCTTCATCTGCTTACTTTGAACAGGCAGTCTCTCTCTCTCTCTCTCTCTCAGGTCAGGGGCCTCGATGCTGACACTGGGAAAACAGGGAATCATAGGCAGCAGCGCTCAAGCCAAACTCTTCCAAAACCAGCGGGTGACATCACCGAAATATGTCCGTCTTGCATACATGCCTATGAGTGTGCCAGGGCAGCAACTGAGGAATGGTGGGTGCAGACTGGGGTCAGATAGAAAGCCGCTCTGTGCAGAACCGCCATCAAAACAGACCCATCTGGGCCGGCCTGCGTTGTGTGTCTGTGTTTTTCATCTCTACCAGCTGGTAGGGTCAGATGACACACACACACACACACAAACACAGACACATGATGTACACAAACACAAGCACATATTATCAGCAGACATGGGAACACCACCAGGGCAGTTCTCCATAACGCCAAGGATTGAAAGACATTAAAAAACATATTTACCCATTCCAGTTTAATGAGAGTGCTGCCGGGATAAGACATTTTTGAAGGCCCCTTATTTGGGGAAAATAAATAGTTGAAGGCCCCTTATACAGTACAGGCCTATTACTGTATGCCTACATAATGGTGACTGCGGTTGGTACAGCTTTGGGGGGGTGATGGTAATGATAACAGTGGCACTTTCCAGCTCCATGTGCAAGCTCGTCCTTCATCACTTGCCTGCTGCTGAATTTGTATATTGGGTTGGTGAGGTTCAAGCTCCTTACGATGTTTCTTCCAGTCTTGGTTGTGAAAGGTTTTGTACGTTAACAGCAGACATGGCAAACGCATCTCTACGTGATCTAATAGTCGACGCCATCACTCTACAAACTAGGCTGCAGTAGCAGGCAGCGTTGTCTCCTGTAGTAGTCCTACACAGTATTTAATCACACACAGATGTCTACTTTAAACATCTGAACTGGCGCCTGTAATCAAATGAAAGTGATATTAGAGTATCAGTCTAGCTGCTGATCTCTTGAGAAGTGTGTGTGTGTGTGTGTGGTGGTGGTGGTGGGGGGGGCTGGAGGCTTCTCTTCCCGGAGTCAGGCACTTTATTTCCTGCATTTTGCCCCACTAATTATTGCTGTTTGCTTACCACAGATTCTAACACATAAAATAATCTTTACGCTCCCCTGCTAGACAATATAAGATTGTCTTCTTTGCACAAAAACTGCGTCGCTGTATGCCAAGGAGCGGAACAATGACCATGGAAGGCATGGCAACTGGACAATTCTCTGAGACGAGTTATAGCCTACAGGATGCTATAACACAGCGTTGCTACAACTGTTTTGATCGCCTCATCTAGCTCTACCACCATATCGAAACACGCCTGACTCCAACTCACTAGCTCACCTCACAACCTCACTAACCCACCCTGATTGGACCGCCAGTGGGGGTGGCTGTGAAAACGCTAATGCAAACAGGTTTCCAGACTATAATCTCAGAGAAAAGAAATTGAGTTGAGAGCAAGAGTTGGGCGGAGACAGACTAGAAGCCAAGCCACGCCCGGCTACAAGACTAACAGTTGAGCAAAACAGGTGGCGTTTATCATGTTTAATGGACAACATGACCACAAATTGAAATAAATTAATGGCCCTGCCAATCTGTGATTTCAGATTGAACTAGGGCCAGAATTAAAGGAGGCCGGGCCAACCTTGCCTCAGCATAATTCGAACCATTGCAGATATTTTTTTTAAAACATGGCTGAAGATATACATATCTTTATGTTAAAAACTAAAATGTTGTTTGTAAAGCCTTGTATGTATAATTGTACTCACTGTAAATTTCTTTGGATTAAACCATCTGCTAAATGATGTACTGTAAATTGGTGAATGTGCAAATCTTTAGCCATGCGTGTTCAGAAATGCTGACCGCCACATTTTAGCCAGCTCCTTTCCTTTCCTCCCTCCCCCTCTCTCTCTCTCTCTCTCTCGCTCTCTCTCTCTCTCTCTCTCTCTCTCTCATGGAGTCACTGCTCCTTCTCTCCATTCCCCCTTCACTCTTTAATGTGGGTTCTTGGTCTATAAAGCCCCATACAGCCATCTAGAGGTCAATGGCTTCCATTCCTGTAGTGAGCTGCTGCCTGGGCCAGCGTGACTAACTGCCTGCTGCTCTAGCCCAAACTGCCCGGAGAAACACCGCCTCCCAGAATGCACCACACAGGTACATAAAAGGGGGGCAGGTCTATAAAACAGGCAATGCTTTGACCTGCCTATACTGTCACTAAACCTGTTAGCGAGATATAATGAAAGAACGTTCAAGTGCTTTAGTGTGCCTGTGTGCGCACCAATGCGTTTTTAGAGCAGGCAGTGCCCACAACCTCTAGTGTTTCTGGAGCACTTATCTCAAGTGCTTTTTGTGGTTACAAAAACACTTCTGCATTACTTCATTGTGAACGTCAACAGTCGGAGGCTATAATCTGTGATTATGACTAGTTTACGGTTAAGGTTTGTAGCTAAAATGATCGTGCACTGTCATTGCCAGAATCAGTTTCTCCTCCGCCATTTTTGACAGTGCTGATATCGTATCATCCGCCAAACTCTGTTTTGAATTAGTTGGTCTGATCGTTTTTGAGGCACTGCAGAAATATACAGAAAAATGCATACTTGAAATTAAATAAAAAAGAAATAGTCATGGCCTAGCTAGCTTTACTCAACATCAATGGTTCCCAAAGAGGGGGTTGGAACCCCCCAGAGAGTTGCGAGACCCTGAGGGGGTCTAATAGAAAATCTGATAAATCTAATTAAAACATTTTAAACAACATATTTTAACCATAGTTACTACACATTTTACATGGAGATTACTTACTTATGGATGTATTGTGCCTAGATATGAATTAACTATAAAATCATGTTATGGCTGTGTACTTTTGTGTTGTCGGTATACTCATGATTCTATATAGCCTGGCTCCGCCCAGCTATTGCGCTCAGCTAAATATATTTTCAATGAGATTATAGTCTGGAAACCTTGTTCACATTAGTGTTCGCACAGCCACCCTGCTGGCAGACAAATCAGCGTGGGTTATTGAGATGATGTTGAGCATGTTTGGAAATGGTGGTCGAGCTAGATAAAGCGATCAAAACAATTGTAGCCATGCTGATTGGTTTAAGTGCTTTCCAATAGTTTCAAAATTAACCAGAGGTCTACACAAAGTAGGAAGAAACGACTGCGAACACTTCCCAACGGAGTGTGGCCAGATCATATTCACAAACTGAATATGGCCTGGTTGTACCAGGCTAGTTTCCATAGGCCTATTGGTTGTTTGCATGCTTCAACCATCTCCAGGGATAGTGGGGGTCGGGAGCCGGGGGGCCTGACAGGGCTGGGAACCACAGTGCTCACCAGTCCTGTCATTCAACCAATAACCAACATGTCTTAACTAGAGAAACACAAGCGCTGAATTTATGTTCCCCAAGGGCGCAGGGAATGAAGCGTTAAGGTAGTTTCAGCACCACGTTCTAGTGAAACAAACAGCAATGATTCATAAATCACAAGTAAATACAATAGTTTGGTGCTCCTCGGGGGCTAGTGAATAAAGACGATAGCACATGAAATGTGTCTGTGTTTGTGTGTGTGTGTTCCTGTCGTGGAAGGTAAGGCATTTAACAGGACAGTATGACCCTGACTGGGTGCACCCACCAATCACAGCAGACTGCAGCAGATTATAGCATACAGTACGTAACGGCCCAGAGACAGACTGGGAGCAGCGGAGCGGGAAACGAATTGAGCGCAAAAAGGGAGGAGAGGAGTTCTGAAGGTGACAGAGGTAGGAGATAAGACTAGGAGGACACCAAATCAATAGCGACACATGCACACGATGGAGGAAGAAGACAAGATGTGTGGAGAGAGAGAGAGAGAGAGAGAGGGAGTGGGAGAGAGTGTGAGGGAGAGAGGGAGAGAGAGAGAGAGAAGGAGAGAGAGTGTGAGGGAGAGAGGGAGAGAAGGAGAGAGAGAGTGAGAGAGCAAGCACAGCAAAACCAGTAAGAGGCAGCAAATATGGGAATACAGCGTAGTGTACAGTAGGCTAATGCATTTCCGCAGTGTGTTTTGCTGCGTTTCATTGCATCGTGAGAAAAATATAGCTTTTTTTGCCACAGAAAGCTGTCGCAAACATAAATGCTGTCATTTTTTTTAACGGTTGGGCTGAACAAAATAATTCTGGAGTGGCTCATAACATTCAATCTGTGCCACAAAAGCGGCTGTAGCATTTCGTACCTAACATTTGCTTTACATACAATGACCTTGATTTGTTTAAAAACAAAAAATACAATAAAGGCCAGGCTACGTTGTTTTGAAAAAGAAAAGGTTACATTGATTAGACTATAACATAACCTTATTTTATTGTGTTATACCTCATTACCGCACTTTTAAATGCTAAACTGACCAGTTCGCGCTAGGTCAGGCCAGGACAGTCTACCACCCGCGTGTTCGACAGGAAAGACCAATACAAAATCATGGCAAGCTAGCTAAAGATACAGCACGCTGACTCCTCTACTGAACAGGGCTAATCTATGCTAATTAATAATGCATGAGCATGTACTGGGTCTGTGATATAATGAATTATGTATGCACCATGTGTCCGGCCAGAGAAGGAAGTGGGGGGGTAAGCGAACAGACTTACTTCTCCGGGTCCTCCCGGTTGCCCTGCTTGTCCGTCAGCTCCTGGTCCAGGGAGGAGGAGGTGCTGCCCTCTCGGCTGACCGCGCTGTTCCGCCCGGGGCTGTTGTCCGCCGACGCTCTCCCCCCCACTCCGGGTCGGGGGCCGGTGGCGTCCGTGTGCTGCTTCAGCGTCTGCAGCTTGGCCAGCGGGATGATGTCGCAGGCCTGCGGCCGGTGCCACACCGTGCGCTGCGTGGAGGCGTTGTAGTAGTAGAAGCGCGACGTGTTGGGGTCGAACAGCTCCCACCACTGGTTGTCGCCCGTGCGCTTGATGCGCACGCCCGCCGGCGCGTCCCACACGCACTCGCCCGTCTGCAGGTTGGCGTACATGCGCTCGCGCGTGCGCGGCTCGATGATCTCCACCCACTCCAGCCTGCGGGGTGGGGTGGGAAGAAGGGGGAGCCACTATTGTCATGGAAACCAGCAGGCAAATAATAGCGATGCGACATTATGAAGCTGAAAGATGTAAGAGGCCCTGAATGGGGAGAAGTGAATAGGTGCCACCATCATAAACCTCAGTGTGTAGACCAACATTTTAGTGAAAGGCCACTTCTACCACGACTATGCAATATAGATGTGTCTGCCCTGTACACAGCTTTTGTTATATAGGAGACAGACAGCCAGACAGCCAGGCAGCCAGGCAGCCAGGCAGCCACACACACACACACACACACACGGAATACAATCAACAATCAGTTATTATCCAAACAAGAAAATACATCGATACTCCATTTATCGTTACATTCTTTTTTCAAAATGCCACCATTGTCTGAGTGCTCTTTGATATTGTTTAACCTAATCCCCCCCCTCTTTCTCTTCCTCCCTCCCCCCTCTTTCTCTTCCTCCCCCGTTCCCTCATGTTCTCTTCAAAGGCATGCATGCTTTTGGATGTGAAACGATCAAAAACATATCAATGGGTGGGTGCTGAACTTCAGATGAATCACACACACACACACACACACACCCCCAGTGTCAGGGGCCTCTCGTGTGACAACTCACTCTGACTCATGTGAAGCCCCTATGGGGGAGGTTCTTCACCCAGGGACCCATTACACAACCCGCTCCTTTATGACGGATGTGACGCCAGTAACTGCAGCACCGAGGAAACCAGGCCACAGCTAGCGAATCAAAACACGCGCAACACACTGTGCTCTGTGCAAAACGCTCGTCGTTTTGTGGCCCTTTCCAATCACCCATCTTGTTTTACGCCCACGGGAGCAGTCGAGGACCGAGAGTCTCCATAAACTGAGAGGTGCACGTGCACACACACGCACCCACACACCTTTGATCTGGAGATTACACACTGCAAGAGCACAACGGATTCAGCGGGTTGGAGGAACCTGACCACTCACTGAGCATTAAAGATGTATTGGCAGCAGGGTTTAGCAGTTGGCCCGGGAGGTCATTTTGTGACAACTCACTTTCTCAAGGCCCATTGACTCCAATGAGGGTGGTGGTGCAGCTACAAGCCTAATAAAGCCGGCACGAAAGGGAGCTACAATGACACGCTGAGCTATATTACATTAGCCAGCGCTGCAGTGTTGGTCTGGTAAGCCCATTGTGATTCGGCGTAGTGGAGCAGATCGGAGTGCCAATCAGCGCCACTCCGATCATTTGTAGGCGGCTGAACAGCCTTCGAATAACTTCAGTGCCTGCAGACGGTCGGATCATATTAAACCAGAACAATAACATAATAGAACACACACAGACCCTTAATTGCTGTCAGTTCCAACTGAGCAACCCACCTGGACACTGATTGGCCAGTGGTTCTGATATAGTCTGACAACCGATTAGGACGGTTTGTAGAAATCCCAGCGTGGTCTGCGAAGCCTGCAAAATCATTATGTTTCACCAAGCTACGACAACACAGCTCTACTCGAGGAAATAATGTGTTCATGATGCCAGCTAGAGGGTTACTATAGAACAGCGGTGTTCAAACTGTGGGTCAGGACCCACAGGTGGGTCACTGAGTGGGAGTGAGTGGGTTGCGAAAATTGCAAGCGGGCCATTGAATGAATGAAGAATATAAATGAAAGGCTTCAGCACTTTACTATGTTGTTCCACTCACTGGTCGTGAGTAAGGTTGTGGCAAAATAGCATACTTGTTCCTGATTGGATGAAATCTAATTTAGCCGCGTGCACACCATAGATTCTGGAGCGCTCTGCTCAAGCATATCTGGCGCACACACACACAATATAGCATCATCTAAAATGGATAGTTTTTTTTAAAATTACATTACCGGTACTTGGTGTTTGGTGGGTCTCTGAATAGATTAGTCCTCTCTAGGTGGGTCTTGCCACAAAAAAGTTTGGAAACCCCTGCTATAGAATATAGTTGCACCATTCACATGATTCTAATTGGCTATTTTGGATTGATCCTATAATGCATTGGAACAATGCAAACTGGATATTTGTTTGGCTTAAGCGGAGAGAACATCTCAATATAACTCTGTTGAGAACTAAAGACCTAAACTAAAGGTCACACCAATTTACTGCCGTCTCATACGGGTGGGAGAGAGAGGGAGAGAGAGAGAGAGAGAGAGAGAGAGAGAGAGAGAGGAGAGAGAGAGAGAGCCAGCGATATACTGTAGCACACCTCTGACAATACATAAGTGAGGGCTAATGTTCACCATCATTAGAGAACAAGAGGTAATTGCATTCTATTTGTGTGACTCGCAGATACTGGAAAAAAAGGATGTGGTAAAACAAGTGGGAGAGGTCTTCATTGAAACGGTCATAAGAGTAGGCTATGCCGATCCTGAATCGAAAGCGTTTATTACTTTCGAATTATTATAGTTGATATATCTGCAGGAGCAGTATAATTTGCTCAATATGATTGATAATTATTAATTAACAACATTTTCATTCACAATGTATACTTCAAACCTTAAACAGCTAGGTAGCTCTGTTGACAATCTCTAATGTAAGGAATAGATTTTTATTTTCCCATCAAAGCAGCTGCACTTTCAGGAAGACCATTAAAAAAGCACTTAAGTCAATAAAGTTAATGACGCTTCCACATCTTTCAATAACCTCACAATAAGGGACCAAGCTGGGCAATATTCAAAATAAAATCTAAATAGTCTTTACGACCAATAATTAAAAAAAAAGACATTCAAGCCATCAATATTTTGATAACCAAAATGCCAGACGATACAGTATTTAGTCCAGTCACTTAGCCTACCGATGTCGATAGCATAATGAAAGCTGCACCCAAAAAATAAAACGTGTAGTTCATTCGATTCTGCCTGCAGTCAAGAAGAAAAGGAAAGAACGAGGGCTGTAGGCGTTCATCTGGTAAAACTCCACCTTTCTAGTGTAGTCAGTTAGCACATGCTGTGCGACAGCGGTCTGGGTCAAAGCCACCACGTTGAGAGCGACAACATTAATTGCCGTGTGGCCCACTGAAGCCTGTTCTAGGCCATGTGGCCTTTGAAGGGGAGGGAGTCTCTCGTCTTCTGCACACGTTTGCCTTTTAAAAACAAACACTGCTTTTCCTCAAACACAAGTATGCATTCAGCCTTTGATTTTGATCAAAGCCTGCAAGTTGGTAAAACATGATTCAGCCAGCAGGGAGGCATGAAAATGCATGAGTTTGTTTCCTTTGCTAAAAGTAATCTAGTGTATACTAGGGCTGGACCAGAATACTTGGGGATTTGTTTGATGGGTAGGTATTTGGTTTTCAATGTTTGGATTTGAATATTCTTTTATTTTTATCTCATGTATGCGCATTTACCCTGTGACTAATTGTTTCTCGGTAAAAGAGGAAACATTTTTTTCCATTTGCTGCACTAATCTGAATTCGGGTTCAACTGGCTTGGTTATTATTGGTGCTTTTCCACTGCTGGTACCTGCTCAACTCAACTCTACTCGCTTTGGGAGCTTTTCCACTGCCGGTACCTGCTCAACTCTACTCGCTTTGGGAGCTTTTCCACTGCTGGTACCTGCTCAACTCAACTCTACTCGCTTTGGGAGCTTTTCCACTGCCGGTACCAGCTCAACGCAACTCCCCTTTTTTGCTTTTCCATTGAGCAAAAGTTGGGATAGTACCTGGTACTTTCTCTAGTACCAGGTACTATTTATAGTACCTGCTTTGTCGAGGTGCCACGTGAGCTGAGGCGATACCAACATCGGACGTGACAACATTGCAGACTACTATTGGATTAAATCGTCACTTTGTCATTGCGCAACACGGGCATACATACAGCAACTACTGAAGCAGCCGCTACTTTTTATTTACCTATTATTAAATGCCAAAACCACAACGTGATCAATTGAGGAAGTGCAGATTGTTCTTGGATGTCGACGGCATAATCAGGGTTATCTACTGAGAGCTGGACTGGGCAATTCACTTAAGTGAAGGTTGACTAAAGATTAACTGTTGGCTGCACACGGCTACCAAAGGACATTCCAACAATGTAGAGATATTTTCCAATAAAACATTAATATTAAATTTAGAATTCAAAGTCTGTAAAATGGTACTTGGTCCAGCCCTAAGGCTCGAACCCCGGTGTTGTCATGCTCTCTCAGTTTCATACCAGATTTTTGTAATGCTGGTTTCCAGTTAAGGACTGAATCCTTACATATGGCACTGCATACAAACGCTTCCATATTTAAAATAAGTAATGAACACCCTCTCTCCTCAGATAAAGAAGCGCTTACTTACGGGCTTGTCAATGACCCTGTGGTTCAGCGACTTGGAGTTCTGCCCATGTCAACACCACAGGATGAAATTATTCCCACAAGACGAAGACCCAGAACCGGCCAAACAGACCTTTTATCTGGAGCTTCCGGGGTCTGAGAGACTTCACAATATGCTGCCAATGTGGAACAGCTATATTTGTTTAAGCCTCAGGAGCTGGTCAAGGATAAGGGAAATTATGAACCATTGGCTACAGAGAGAAAGGGGCAAAGACAGTGTGTATGTGTGAGAGAGAGAAATGGTACATCATCTGTCAGAGTGCGTGCTCGTCAAATGGAGCAGAACAGGCCAGTTAAACAGAGAGCAAAGACCACAGAGACTGAGGCTAATTGGCCATAATTGGTTGGTGTGCTGGTGTTGTAAATGACCCAGTTCGACTGGCTTCTCCCATCCCAGCTCTGCTTTACACTAGAGACAAACTCTGTATCTCTGCTAGTGTCGTGAAGGTAAGGTGAAAACTAGCAGATATTATTTAAACAATGTACACACACACAAACACATATGATACACGGGGGTAAAAACAAAAATATCTACTCAACCAGCCAGTTTTGCAGGTAATCAATTGTAATATAGCTAGGCCAAATTCAAATGTAATTCCTGGGCCTACTAGCCTGCTGTCTAGACTGGTGAAAGTGGGCCAACCAACATTGTGCTGTGCAGAGTGCTACTGCACTACATCTAAATCTTCTTAAGATGTTGGGGGCTTTAGAATGGTCAAACCCTCCTGTCTGGAAATATTGAAATACAATCTTCCACTGCCTGGCAATCCATTTTATTTGATTTCAATTATAATTATGATTCACTAAACATCCTAGCCAGACAGAAATGGAAAGAAACAATTCCAAGTGCTTACACTTAGGCCTAGACTCTGAGATCTGTCTGGGGTTAACTAGGCTCATCTATGACCTGGTAGAATTCCATTCCGTTAGGGCTGGTCCATTAATTTGCCATCTTGTGATAATCTAACTTACATAAATGCCGTGGCAGCTACTTATTCGACGGTATGCCGAATGGAAAACATCTAGCCTACTGATTGGGGTCTTAGGACCCCATTTGAAACCGGGAGCTTTGCTGCTATCCCAAACTATTTGTTAAATACCGTAATATTAGTTGTTCAGGTGCATTTTGTGCTGGTGGAACACTTCAGTCTAATTGAAACATTTAGAGATCTTAATCGAGACTATAATTGATCCAACGCCATCTCAGAAAGCCTCGAGCCAAAATATGTGGCAGTAGTCAGCAAGTACAATATACGTGCAACTAGGCCGGCAACTGCTTGTCATCCAAAAGCAGCAGAGAACAATTGCGCCAGTCAATATATTTCATATCCGTTCAGAATACACAAGCATATATACAGTTTACTAATTTAACAACACATTTGCTTTGCTCTCCGCTCCAGAGGGAATAGAGCCCTTGACCCTGGCAATCAATAGCCAGAGCCCGGCAATGTGCTGTAAAGACCATGTCCATTAATTCCATCCTTCCTTTCGGAAAGAGAGGCTAGTCTGTTGCTGTGGAGACAACGGCGTGTGGTTTGGCTGCATCTCTTAGATGTATTCATACAATGAAGACAGAAAGACACTAATACAATCAAAACAGATTTTATTTTATTTCACTTGTTAATGGATAAACCTTTATACACAGTCACTTGAATTTGTAATAACTGGATTCCGTTAGTATGCACACGTATGCATACTCTGCATAAGTAAGCACCTGAGGATATCACATCCAATATATCAATGCTATGCACTACACTATGCAGAGTAGAACCCTGTGTACAGCATACGACAGAGTCCAATGAAAACCTGGTGCTGGATAATATTAATGCACAGAGGTAGGCATGGGATGATATGAAAAATGAATGTCACGATTATCCTGGCCAAAATAATTGTGATAGACGATAGTATCGCGACTATTTATTAAATTGCGATTAAACTCTTAAAATGGCACTAAAACATACTAGAATCACTTGTTCTTACATTTTGTAGAGAAGCAAACATTTTTATTGCATCATGACCATGATCATGACAAATGTTTGTGCGATTATTTTTGTAATTCAACAAATCCGATTTATCTTTTTTATGTGGGGCCAAAATGGGCAAGCCGAGCCTTCAGCCATGGTAGTGATTGACTGGAAAGATAATAAATAAATTAGTAAATCAATACAGTTGTACAAGTGAGCCAGGCAGCTTTTTTGAAGTCACTTAATATTCATACTTGTGCAAGGAGATTCATGATTATCCCGATAAAAGGACATTCACCATGATATGATTATGATCAGTATTTTTATCACGATAAAGGATAATATCATATATCGTTCCCTCCCTACACAGAGACAGTTCCAGCCTAAACTTCTATCTATAGGAGTTTACCAAAAAATAAACGAAGGCCTATGTAGTTTATTAACAAAGTGTGGATAATTTAAAATAATCCACATACATCATGTTGGAAATCTGTATTGCCTTATTAAACTGACAACAAAATATAATTATAAACCTAATAAATAAGGCCATTTTGAAAGCACTGTTCTGTCATTTTATGAAGCTGTGTGTGTGTGTGTGCGCGCGTGTGCATGCACCTGTGTGCACATGGGGTGCGTATTAAATTGCAGGCCCTTGGGCTGTTGTTTGAGACCCCTGACATGATGTAAGCAGCCATCTATGGAAGCTAGACAACAGTATTCTCAGTAGGATGAAAGTGCTGACCTTTTCATTCAGCCTGAAATTATGTATTGTGCATGTCACAGTGGACATGGTTACATGCACACAATGGATGTCTTCAGTGTTTCTTCATAAGCATGTACACAGACATTGTGACCACTTAAAACACATCACGTTAAAACGTCTAAAATACTTTGTAGTACCATTTTCATTTTCAAACTGCTTTGACTTCACTGGCTATCCATTTATAGAATATTGAATGCAATTAAAGTGCACAACCAACTAAAATTGGGCACAGATGCACAGTTGTGCCTAGAAGTATGCACACCAATATTCTTTTTTTTGTAGCTATACAGTACAATCAAAAGGTATTCTTTGTAGAGAAATTGTGCTGACTTAGATGTAGCCTACATAATTTAGCAGACAAGTACTCACAATAACTTTCATTGAGCACAGTGGCAAATAGGTTTGATTAGTCATCTTGCTTAATTATGATACTGCAGGAGGAGCAGAGGTTTGAGGATCGAACCCAGGAGCTTCATGGTATGAGTTGACCACCCTAATCTAAACCTATCTGCTCCGTATTCTATGCAGTCATAATCTAGTCCCACCCCATTTCCTAATAATCTTTGGCTAGGCTGTATCAAATCATCTCTAGTCTCGTTCCAAAGCATCGGGTTGGCATAATTTCATATTCATCAAAACATCCTATGCATAGAAGAGCAAACTACACTCTCTCCTACTAACCCACATTTCCAATCTAGCCCACAGCAGAGGTAGCACGTGTCTTAGAAGCCACAGAACTCCATTGTTGTAAGATTTAGTCAGAGCCACACTGTTGCTTTGGTCTGCATAGTCCACATGTCACAAAAATATTGTGCAGACCAAAACAATGGCTCCTCTGACATAGTTTTTATAAACAGTATTTTGTCTTCCAAGGTACGTGCAATTTCTGCTGTGGGCTGGATCAGCAATAAGGGGCTTTAGTCAAATAAAAACAACATTGCAATGTTGCATTTTCACAGGCTCGATAAGAAAAATATCATATGACACCAACATTCACCTTTAGTAGACTAGGTCATTTAATTGTAATCACATTATGTTAAACAACACATTCACACAAACACATTCAAAGAGAGACAAAAATAGGTTTTTAGAAGTATATATCTTTCAGGCTCTAGCTTATGGTCAATGGGAAGATTGGATTCTCCCTGTCCCATTCTCTGACACCAAATCATGTCCTGAATATTGGTAGAATTCCTCAACTGGATTTGCTCAGTACCGACGGTTCGAAAGTATACTGTGGCTTCTAGCAGCCTATTTTAACCTGTGTGACAAAATATGACAATTTGGACAGACAGTTGACAAGATGGAACTGCCTAGGGTTATGGTTACCATGGCAGCAGTAATAGCAGCCTGGCTTAACCTACGGGTAACACCAGCTGAAAATATCGAAAATCAAAGCGGTTGAAATAAGGAGGAGGCTGGACCACGGTTCAAGAGGCCAAACATCAATTTCATAGTAGAGAAGGGCAGTGAAGTGGTTATTATGGCAAGGGATTATTTTATCGGGGCAAAGAAAATTACTGAAGGTGCCCTTACAAGAGCCATTCTCCATTCACTCACACAATCACCTCTTTTTGTTGTACGGTTATGAAACCTAATAAAGACACAGGGCAGGATAGTCTAGTGGTCTCGGGCTTCAAGTTGGCCTACTGTAACATTCTTGAACCCCTATCTGCTCCTTGTAACACTTGAGTGCTAATTGTACTCATTGGATGTGAGTGATTCAACTTCAAAATGTACATCAGACCAAACACAATGTGTGGTGTGGCGTAAGGCTGTGCTGGAATCGTCCAGTACACCGGTATAGGCTCTGGTTGTGGATGTTTGGAAAATGGGAGAGACACGGTAGCCCTCCAATAGCTCACAAATATAGCTCACTTAACCATACCATTGTCATATTGCAATTTATGTAAAAAAAAAAAAAAGTATTTCTGTTCACATTGTGAAATACTTTACTTTTAAGTCTATTCTGCCTTAGTGCGGGCACGGCCTTGCCATCGTCCTGCTTCAAAATCCAACACTAGTCCGCTTGCAAGGAAACCGTCTTCTTGATTCTCACCCTTCAGATGCTTAATAGGTACGCCCACATGCTGTATGTACAGATTACTTCATTAGCAGGTTGTCAATCGTGGGCATTCTAACACAGAAGCACAAAAGGAGCTGAGAAAACACCTGTTCCGTCAACAGACCAATACGCCTCGGGGATTTCATTTACCCTGACCTGGTGATCCTTCTGTTACACCTCCAGCCTACATGTGAGCAACCCCTTTCACAGAAACACAGACCTGCTTGCAGCTAATAGGCTGTTTCCATTTAAACATGCAATAACCTTGTATCTATGATATTTGAGAGAACAAAACACATTGCATAATTTATCAGTACCATTTTTCTCTTTAATTACGGGATGCTTCCAGTACTGGTGACATTCTGATTAAAACTTGTTCACAAGTTTAAAATGGTCCACAGCTTTCTGTTACAAGCTGTTGCTAACATCACTAATCAGTTGTCTGCCCCCTGCGCGCGCACACAAGCGCAGACACACACACGCACACACGCACGCACACACACATGCACACACGCACGCGTGCACACACGCACGCACGCACCTCCCCTCTCATCTAGCATCTAAACAAAAGAGGTACTATGAATTAATAACCAAGCATTATGGTGATGAAATGACTAAACGAGCGCAGCAACTCTTGCTCAGGGGTGTAGTGACTGCGGCGACTCTCGGGATATGACGCGGTGGTGCGCGTCGAGTGCGCGTGCACGTGCGTTTGTGCACGTGCACTGTGCTATTATTCTTTCCTCTCGCCATCATGCAAGGAAATGAGGGGGCAGGATGCTGCTTCACTGTCAGTTTGTAAAGTAATTCATCGTCTGCCGTCAGCACATGAGAGTGTGTGTGTGTGTGTGTGTGT
>JAODTR010027183.1:0-22746 GCA_025399935.1 Amblyopsis rosae
CTTCATGGGGGTCTTCTGAACCATTCTTAGTCTGGCCCCTCCCCTGAGACCACTTTGCCTTGGGAGACCCTACCAGAGTATGTGTGTGTGTGTATAGGCTATACTGTATACAGTATACTGTAAGTATACTTATAGCAGAGGTTGTATAGAGAACTAGATGTATACAGTAGACATTGAGCAGCACTGATGTACGTTGCATTGCTGTAGTGGTGTCGGCAGCAGGTCTACTATGCTTATGTGTCTTGTCTCCTCTCCAGGGGGAGGTGATCAGCGTAACCAGGCGTGTGGACGACCAGTGGCTGGAGGGCAGGATAGCCGGCACCAGTCGGAGCGGCATATTCCCCGCCAACTACGTCCAGGTCAAGAAACTGCCCCGTACAAAGTGCTCTGGCGATGACCTTCCCTCAGGCCCCATGTCGCCCATTTCCCCCGGACCTCAGAGTCCCGGGCGTCCGCTCTGCTCCCCCTGCCCACGGTCACCGCTGTCCCCCTTCACGCCCACGTCCCTCAGCCCTGAGCCGGGGCAATCCCCACTCAAGTCGTCCTCGCCTGGGTCGCCTGGCGGCTCAGCGGCTCAGTCACGCTACCCCACACCGACCTCCCTAGTCAGAGAGACGGCCAACGTCCGGGCCGGCCAAGCCTCTCCCGCCAACCACAACAGCCACTGGGGCGGGACACACTCGCCTGTGCACAACGCTACGTCACCTCCGCCGTCGGCAGCTAGTCACAGAGCAGGAACGGCCACAAACGACAGCCCCAGATACGCTGACCCGCCCAAGGTGTGCACCCCACTGCTGCTTGTTAGAGGCACCGCATGGCCGCGCACTTAACCGCTCGTTGGTGTTGTCTGTGCAGTGCATGGGAACCGGGAGTCAATTCTCAATGCTTGACATGAGGTTTGTATTTCATCTAGGGTGCCGCTCCAACTAATCTACATGTTAACGCGCTGGCTAGAGCACAAGTACCAAACAGTTATGGATCCACAGCTGCGCAACGCCAGCCGTAAGTCTGCAGGTTTCAAGGCCGTTCATCATTCTGGTTTACTTTAAACTGCCGGACGTCCTTTAACACTGCGCTGCATCACCAGAGAAGCAGTTTCTCAGGCAGTCTCCTCTCAATGTTTTCAGATATAAAGCTGTTTACAACTACAAGCCACAGAACACAGATGAATTGGAACTGAGGGAGGGAGATATTGTGCAAGTGATGGAGAAATGTGATGATGGCTGGTTCGTAGGTAAGGCACTGAATGTGAAAACATGTGCCCCCTCTAGTGGAGTCCATGATACATTACACATGTCTTTCCATTTCCATCTAGTGGGCTACTACTACTGTGTTACTATGGGTACTGATGTCTTACTTATGCTATTCTTCTAAGCATCCACCCTGTCTCTCCACAGGTACGTCAGAAAGGACGCATGCCTTCGGTACTTTCCCTGGAAATTATGTAGCGCCGGTTTAATTTCCTCACTTCCTGCCTGCCCACAGCCACCGCATTGATTAGATGTCTTTATAGACCCGCTTGCTTTGAACAGCGCAGCACATTCCCTCCAGCCACCTGACACAGACCTGTCACCCCAATGCTTGTACCCACTATGCCCTCAACAACTCCAGTAACATGGTTTTGTGCAGCATGCATGTTTAAACTGACCAGACACCAACACGGCTGCTCTGCTCCGTTTCTCAGAGCAGATGTGAAGCCAGGAACTGTGGGTTTTCACCTCACGCCCCCGCATGTGTGTGTGTGTTCCACTGAGAATTTTAGCGGGGGGATAAAAAAAAATTTTTCTCGCACATACCACTTGAGAGGAAAGTCTGAATGCTGATGATACTGTTTCAGATTCAAAGAAATCACTTTTGTTTTTTTTGTCCCTGTGCTATGTGCAGCTGCAGGGAACTTTACAACATTCCACTACACTGAACACAGATCCTTCTTAGGATATGGTATCACACAGTACAGTATATCCACCTGCAGTATGATTCACCTGTTTAGTATTTGCCATCACCCTTCACTAATAACACGCCTGAGAACAGGAATAGAAGTGCCATTTGTGAATGTCATAGTACAATCATCAGTCATGCCTAAACTTTATTTCAGATCTTTGAAAATGTCCTGAGTCTGAAGCTACAGCGAAAAAATCATCTATAGACTTCTTCAGTCAAATGGATGTCTCAAATATGTCAAATGTTAAATGTACTTTATCAGGCAATGGATAATAATGGCTAAATATAATTAATGCATACAATATGTGTCTTCAAGTTACCTGCAATTAGTGTAGCACATTGTTTGTGCAGGAGTGCCCAGTTTTGGGCAGTGCAATTTCAATGTGAACCATGTAGAACAGAAAAGAAAATTCGACTGACGTAGGATATGTAATGGGACTTTGTCACAGATTTTAAGGAGTGTCTCAGACAAATACACTGCTGGTATCTCATGTTGCGGGAGGTACATTCTCCACAGCACGTTTGGTTTTTCAGTTCTAATTTGTAAATGTTTGTTTGTGCCAGTGTTTCTGATTGCTTTTTTTTGAGACATGAACAATTTAGTGATTTCAGATTAGTGATTTCTGGTTTTACAGTGTTTCACAGTTGACTTAAATGCACAAATTGCCTCATATATCAACTACATTGAGATTGTTAAGGCTATTGAGGTATTCCTATCATGAATTGCAAAAACATTCATAATACCTTTTAAAAAAAAATTTACTAACAAAAAGCTGATTGTACAGAATTTAACATTTTATGAAATTATAATATATTTTCCTTAAAACTAACATATGGTACGCAAACCTTTGTTATTCATTGCAAACAAACATTATAGTAATATTAAAAGCTTTGAGTTTATCAATTTGCTTTCTTGGTTTTTTGTTTCATTGTGAATAATGTCTATACTTTATGTAGACTACATTACTTTGAGAAAATGAACATAATGATCATTAAATGGTATTTTGAAAAGCAGCCATAATGTGATGATAGTGAAACTATAGAGCCATTCATTGGCCACTGTCATAAACAATGCTTTCAACAAAGAGTTTGCTAAGGTCATTCCTATCATATGATATGATATATGATATATATTGAGATATTTTAAGAATCAGCTAACTTATTTTAAAAAGCTTGACATTTAAAATTAAAGGTATCCTACCATACAACAGAATGATACATTTTTTTATTTATAGATGCTAAATGGCATTTCCCCAATCATGTTTGTGGAACTTAAGTTAACAATATATGCAATAAAAGCAACATTTATTTGATACAATTATTGTTCTATAGCCTTATTAATAAAGGTCCCCTCCTAATATATGTTTTAGTTATTAATGCATTTATAATGATTCATATTTTAAAAAATATGTGTTCCTAAATTAAGTGTCTTTTATGTTACTCTGATGTAAAAAAAAAAAAAAACTAATGCTTGGCATAGCCTACCATAGCCAACAATGTTTATAAAATATGTATTTATAAATGAACATGAACAACCTTTACTTTTGCTCAAGCATGTCATTGCAGCTCTTGCATCTCCTCCACAAATAGGCTACAAATAATTAGTGAACCTTTGACTAAATACGTATGGTCTTAACATAATCATGGTGCACTGCGCTATAGGAGTCGGCAGATGGTGCACTGAGACAAAACAGCATCAATTGTCTTAAGGATAAATTACTCAATTATCACCCGGGCACCTTCCCTCGACACATGCGACACGCCCAGGCTGAGATCGACAATGTCAGCTCTTTTATTTTCATAACAACACGTGGCACGGCGAGCTCATTGCACTTCACTAGTGTTCCCATCACAGGTGGTGGCAGTGGCTTGCGCGCTATTCAAACGGATTCTTTACAGACTGGCGACTGATCACTGCATCAAAAGGTCTGGACTCAGCGGAGGAAAATCAGATCTTCTCGAAGGAATTTCTCAAATACATTTTGGAGGCTGTTTGTACGCTGGTGATTTTTGGACTTGCAATTAGTGTGTGTGTGTTTTATGTTCTTTTTTTGTGCAGTCGAGCTCAGAGCGGCTCCAGACCCGCAGGTGTAAAGGCAAATTGTCTTCAACCAAGCAATCAACACTCACCTTGGTAAGTATTAGCCAGCCTGGTCATTTAGTTTAAGTTTATTTGCACGCTTTTTTTATGCGCTGGGCAATTTCCATTTTGGCATCGTAAGTGAAATAGTTTGTAAGTGTTAACGAGAAGTGCCTATAATTAAGACACTTTCGCGAGATTAGGCTATTCTACACACAATAGGCTATAAAATACAGATGCAGCGATGCACAAACTAATGATGAATTGCCATCCCTTATGTGTGTGTGTGTGTGTGTGTGTGTAATGGTGCATAATAAACTTAATTTGACATTATTTGAGTGCCAAGTTGCCAACTTTTAGTAACCAAACTAAATCTAAAAACTATAAAGGCCTATCTGGTTTTATAGGAAATGTTTGTTAAATAGTGTGAATGGGTTGAACCAGGGAAAGTATTAGCGTAATAAGTACTGTTATCTGCCACTGTTTTTCCTGAAGGCTTTTGAAGGGTGATGACTGAATGCACACAGGGACATCAATTAAGTTTCAAGTTCAACTCCGCTCTTGAGGAATGTTTTTATCTCTGTGGAAGTGTCTAGACATGGCTATTCCTTCAGGTCACTCCAGACCTGCCAAGTGTTAAGAAACAAATGGGCTTGACAGGAGGGGTTGGCAGGTGGCAGAACACTTTGTGGTTCTCTGGGTTCCTGTGTTCCCTGAACAGTCCCAGCAGAAACTCAACCCTCTCGAATGTTTATGTGCAATTAACGTCCTATTGTGAACACACCAAGCTGTGTTTCATATCACTTGGCCTCCCCTTTCCTTAGTTTCAATTGTTTCCCAGATTCTTGTGCTGTTTTCTATGTGCAGTGTTGCTACTGTAGGCTATAGTCCAGAGCTGTTGCTACCCAGCTGCCAAAAGCAGACATGTAACTGTATGTACTGTATGCAAGGCAGTGGCATTAAAAAAAGAAATACTGTAGGTCAATCACCATTTGGCTTTACTGTCTGTATTTGTATCTTTGTTTGACATTTGTTTTGATGTTATACATGATTTAGTCGAACTTCTCGAAACTTCAAGAGATTCTGACAATTTCACCTAAAAGCTCAATGTGTGATAATGTATTTGCTGATTGCATCTCTGTGATGGAACTAGAGGGACCTCTAATGCTAGACACAGCAGGGATGATTTAACAAGAACTCTACTTATCTATTCCGACTACAGTTTGGCACTAGGCATCTGTTTCTGAATGAGCGGGGGCATGTCATTGCAACAGGATATTTCGAGTGTGTGAAATGAAATAGAAAAAAGCAGCAGTTGGTTAACTTGCATGTAGCACTGTTACAAGGATGTGGTTGAATGGCCTGATTGCTGAACAGTGTTTGGAGTCTGTTTAGTGTGAGCTGCAGTAACGTGAGCTCCATGTGATGCAGAGGAAGATAAGTGGAGCCATGTCCTCCTGGATGGTCAAAACCACATTGCTCAATGGACACAATCCAGGCCATTGAAGCAATGCCATGTTCTGTACATGTACCACCTGGATCTGTGAATGGGCATATATTAAATGTGTCATAACATGACTTTGTGACTTTCTGCCACTAAATGTCACACTAGAGCACCAACATGTCAGAGCAGAATGAATGCTTCATTGGCCACACACGCAGAGTGTGATGTCATTCTCTGCTCAGGATGCAAGTACTAAAATATTAGTTTGCTGCTATATTAATGTTTGAAATACTATGTCTTTTTTTTTCTAATGCATTTAAGAATGTATGCATCATCTTGCCAGGGCTTGGCCTATAGGAGGGTCAGTGGAAATGCTGTGTGTTAATTCTGATGACACATCAGCTAGAGCACACAGCCTTAGTCTCAACCAACACCCTCAGCTGCCTTTTGATCTCATCTGTTATTGTTTGATGTGTTCCTATTGCCTTAGCGATGGCAGCTGCATTTGAGATTAAAGGTGTGATTAGAGAATGTGTTTGGGTCCAGGGAGAGGCATTGCATTCCTGTCTCGTGTGTCCAGAAGATACCTGGCATTTAGACACATCCATCATGAAAGTACACGTACCTTATGCAGGGCAGGTCTGCTGCAAGACAACCGCACTCACACAAGCTGTGTAGAAGTTCACTGTCATAGGGCTACAAGTAAGAGTCAAGTATGATTCATATGCAGAGTATTCCCCTGCAGCCACAGTGGTTTAAAACCTTTTAGTTTGATTTTTCCTTTGCATCAGAGCTCAGCTAGAGCTGCTGTAAAATGAATTGCATCTGCTGTATCAATCAGCCCATCCTCTCTGCATTAGTGGAAGCCATTTCTTGTCTATTGTGATCAAGTGAATTGATCCCCAGAGCTTGAGCTTGCTGCTCTATTGGTGGTGGGATATGTTGCTTTTGGATGAGTGTGTTGTGTGTGTGGGTTGTTTTTTTTTTTTTTTTTTTTCTTCTCTCCTCACTTCCTCTTCTGGCATTTTAGACTTTGAACATTGTTCAGTGAAAATAATTGGCTGTAATATTGATAGTGGTGGGTGGTCTGTCACTTTCCTTCAGATGCTAGTAGAATATTCCTTAGCCTATAAGTATATGGTGGTGTTGGTGTTTCGTAATCACCTTAACATATACAAAACCGTTGCTTGCTGTAATTGTGATGTGACATTTAGGTGGGTCTAAATAATGACTCACCATGGGCGTGCCGTTATAATTTACCCACCTGAAGCAACTGGCACACCAATTTCAGAGACGCGCTTTGACGCGTTTTATCTACAAAAATAATGTGTATATGAAGATCACTTAAAGGCCATTTATCAGCCAGTTCTACAGTAATTCTCAAAGGTGTGGGGGATATTAATACAAGTTTGTCAACATGTTTGTTAGTCTCCTATTTAAATGCTCTGTGAAAACCTAACACTTTGCTTCAAACGTACAATGCAGTTTAGACTGCAGTATCTGTGTCTTAAACCTGATAAGAGTGTGTGGTGGCTGTGCATTGATAGGTCATATGACTTACAAACATGTTCTTGAGGTCCCTGAAACTTGGCCTTTGCCATGTTGGTGCAGTGAGTCTTCAACTAAACGCTTGGAGATGGAAGGAAATTTTGTATCCTGTCAACAATGGCTCTGATTGGCAGGCTGCCAATCTGTCAAAGACATAACAGTCTGAAGCTGAGGGTTGTTGTCGATATAATGTACATATTCAAATTGCATTTTATATATTGAGACTGTTTGCTTTAAAATGTTTATGCTGAATATTCAACATGGTGGATGGTGCTGGAGACTTGTTTGGTCAGGCATTTCTTGACTATATAATTACATTTGACTTCTTTGCAACTTAAATTGTAATGGAAGGTACATGTACTGTAGCCTGTCCCAAGAGTGGGTCTGCCATTCTTTAACTTTATCCAATCCATCATTACATTGAATAAGGAAATAATCTTTCTTTTATGAAACCATGCACCAGCGGTATGTGATTAAACCAGTCGGTGTGAGAGTGTCACTGGGCATACTAGTTTCTAATGGTGGCATCATAGTCTGGCTTATGTGACGCATAAGCCAGAGGAATGTTTACAATTCTTCATTTTTGTGCAGTTATGTTAAAATATGCATCCATATCTCCATGGCAACAAAAGCATGGGGAGATGTCAACAGAACATGATCTACTTTGAAAGTGTTTCTTATATTGACTGGCCACCAGTCTTATTTGTACGACGTGGGTATCCTGATTGGTGCTAGGCAGGTCAATAGCCTGTCTAAAGCATTGGTGCAGATTGTTTTGATGATGATCAGGGGACCAATCTTACTGTGTGTTGAGTCCACTGGGTTACTTTCACTCAGCTTACTGTACATGCTAGACATTCTTGGCTAGTGGTTTTATGGCTGCAAAGGACTTGTAAATAGTGAATTGGTATGATGCTTGGCTTGTAATGACTCGACCTATGGAGAAAGGATCTCTGGAACAAGTAATGACAGTCCCCAGAGGCTGGCAACCATTGACTGGCTACGCTGTCATTATGCCAACAACACTTAAGGACACAGCAATTAACAGGCCCTGGTGATGGTGAGCCCAGTAACCTGGCTAATTGGCTCAGGTGGCTAATGAGTGCTCTCGCTGCATGACCCAAACACTGGAATGTCATGCCTGACGATAAGGAGGTGTAGCTCAAGTCTTAGATCTGCTTGAACCTTCTTTTAAGTTACTAAATGTCCCCTAGTGTTTCCCTTAGATCTACAACCATTACTGTAATGATGCTTCAGACCAACATTTGTGTTAACCTTCTTGGGGTTCATGAAGCTTTGTTACATTGGTGTATTAACTAATTGAATCATGTTTTCTCAAGTGTTTTTTATGTATTTTAATCTTTTGCCAATATATTTAACATTTCTCATTAAGGTAAATGGTCTGCTTGTACAACTTATTTGTGAAATTGAACTTTGTGTTTAGCAATCATTAAGTTATGATGTTTGCGTATGTAGTAGCCACTGTAGTGATAACATTATCAGAGATTGATTTACTAGTAAGGCACACTTTCTTGCCTGCTCAGCTTCTGCAGCAGGGGCTTTGTGATGTCCTCAACTACAGCTTACTACTTCTCTCTGTATTTTAGTTCCTCTGACATGGTACTGTAAGACGACTGTGTTGTTTTGCAAGGGACCCCTTCTGTCAGACATAGACACTATTGGATGTACTGTATAGCAAAAAATATTTTTGTACAGTGGTTTTGACAAAAGTAAGAAGGGGGGAGACAAGGAATTAATGTAGGTTTGATTTCAGTTTGCTAGATTTTAGATTATATCTTAATGGATGAGTTTAATTCAAAACCCTGCAGTAGACTACGCCGTATCCATCACGTTAGCAATTTGCCTTGCTATATTATTTGAAACTCTCATTGCTTCCTAAAATATTTAATTGGAAAATATTTATCGCACATTCAATAATTCATATTACAGTCCTACACAGTAGGTTTGCCTTGGCATGAGAAGAAATTAACCATAAATTACATTGTACCTGTCTGACATTTATTAGACAATTTGGATGTGGATTGGAAAACATTTTGAAACCTCTATAAACAAATCAAAGGGTGATTCAATCAGGAAGATTCAGTGGTACCAGTTTTGGGTTTCCTGTTCTCCCCGCAATATAATTGATCTATCCAGAAAAGATCCCCTTGCAGCAACATGTTTTTTGGCTTGAGTATATTGTAGATCTATACAGAATAGACTTGCATTAATGCTGAAGCAAGAAACGTAAATGGCTTTTCAAACCACTAATCTAAAATAACCCATAATAAAGACTAGGACTATAGATTTTAAAAAGTAGCCTACATCGCTGAAATGTTAGTCTTCGTGTGTACTGCGCAAACGGCAATTTTATCTTGTCTTGAAAGGATGAGACAGGATATGAACATAATAATCTGCCCTTGTAAGAACTTTGAAGTAATGCTATGCTATCATTTCTCTTTACTTTCAGGTTCCTTGCATTCCCAGTTGACCCGGTTACACAATACTGTATGTGTTGAATGGACTTTAGCTAGTGTGGTAATAACGTGAACATGTGGTCCTAATGGCGATTAAGTGGAGGATAACGTTAACCCACGTGTTCGTCTGATACTGAACCTGACAAGCAAAGACGCTTGCAGTGTCCAAAGGTCAAGAAGAATGCACACGATGTAACCATTTTCTTCTTTTGGCAGGGGATTAAGTGTGGCCGCTGACTGCTGATCACTTGATGGCACTGACGGTAAACCTGAGTGGTCCCTCTCCCTGGGGCTTCCGAATATATGGAGGCAGGGACTTCAAGAAGGCAATTACAGTATCAAAGGTACTACTTTACAGTATGCTACTGCACCTATCAGTCTGTTTGTCCTCAAAACATGGCCTTCAGGAATGTCATGTCACAGAGTCTACTTCCTCCAGCTCCGTTCATACCGGTTTGTTTTTGTCTCTTTGTGTGCTGCTTCACATGGGTTTCCTCGACTACCGGGCCAGAGAGTGAACTGGAAGTAGAGTATATTCGAAGGAAGCCGGTGATTACAGTGACGGTTGGGTGGAGGCATGGGTTCCTGGTTTCGGAGTAGTTGCCCTTCCAGTTGGAAGGGTGGGGTGGGGGTCGGGGGGGGGTGATTTATCTGAGGAGTGTAGTTGAAGATAGAGCTGGAATAGAAGGGAATGAATAATAACAGCTCAAGAAAATCCCTGTGTTGCCCTGTGCATCACTGTCAAGCTACTAAGACTTTCCCCAATAGGTCATCCAAATACTAAATGGAGGAATGTCAAACCGCAGCAGGCTATTAATGCCGCCATTGGAATGGGTTTCAAAAGGAATTAGTTTAGCCCCACCCTTGAAGTAATGTTGGGAAATACAGGTCATCAAATGCATAATGGACATTCCATGTCATTTGGTTACTGCTATCTAGTAAACGGCAACAGCAGCATGCTTTCCTGTCTGAAATATCAAACGACCTCTGAAGTGAACAAGGGGCATCAAGCTGAGAGAGAAACCTCATCACTGAGAGTAGTTTGTAAAACCCAGTTGGAATTCCACCACCAACTCCCAAGTTGTAATTTGTTAAGCAGCCTTGGACCATCTGAAGCGGTGTGTGTGTATATACTTGCCTTGGACAACATGCATACCCCCTTCTATTCACATTGTCCTGCAGAGATGGCCTGCCAGGGTGTATTCTGTGGACAAAAATGCAGCTCTTAGTTGATGTGAAGCCAAGCGTGGCCTGACCAGAAAAGACGCACACTATTGCAGGGTCCCCACAGCAGCAGTTAATTGCCCGCTAAAGTGGGCCTGTAGACATGGCATGACTGCCATGCTGGTAAATGTTTTTGACTGGAATGTTCTGTGTTCAGTTAATTTTTCCTTAAAATATAAAATACTTTTTATTGCTCTCGTAGTATGCTTTGTTCTGTGTGTTTTTTATTGGCTATCTGTTCTGCATTATTAAGTGTTGTTGTGTTACATTGTTGACAGATGTCATACTTTCCCACCAAGTTTAAAAACTGTGGGACACAAGCGGCAAGATGACAGTGGTTAGAAAGTTGTTTTGGCCCATTACTGAGGAATGTTCTCTGATGTAATCTTGTCTTCCGTGGCAAAGGTCAGGTTCTGTGAAGGGATCAGGTGGTGTCACGCTAATGTATGCTCTCCTATCGTGTCATGGATGCCTTCACAGTTGTCTGGTGCTACTGGGTTCCGTATGTGAGACGGGGCCTTGGCATTTGCGGTATGCTTTTGTTTGTAGTCAGAAATGGGGAAATGTCACTAATGTCTTCCTGGTGTTTGAGCTGGTTAGAAGTGAGAACTGTAAATTCTTTTAGATGTTTTTTACCTAATGTTAAAAGGGGCAGGGCAACTTGGGTATTTCACTATATTGACAACCCTGTCTTTGAGTTGTTTCAATAACCTTTTCAATAGAAATTCAGCTTAAAGAAAAAAATATTAGTTATTATATTAACACAAAAATAAAAAAAAGTTAAGTAAGAACTGAGATGAGATTATTCATTTTTCAACATTACCCACAGCTTAAATCAACGAGTCCCCTATTTCTAGTACAGGGAAATTAGGAGAGGCTATTAGTTACTGTGTCAAATTCACTCAATAGCAGCACTCTGTCTGCCTAAAACACAATGTTAGGACCACATCCTGGGGGCAGCAGACTTGTGCTGAACTCCTTGTGTTCCACAGGTCAATGGGGGCAGCAAGGCAGATCGGGCTGCCCTGCAGCCCGGCGACATCATCCTGGAGATCAACGGCGAGAACACTGCAGACATGTTGAATGTAGAGGCCCAGAACAAGATCAAGAACTCCAAGACCCAGCTGCAGCTGGTAGTGGAAAGGTACGCCGGGGTTGGTTCTCACTCACAGGTGGCCTTTTGCAGTGATAAAGTTCATTGCGGTAATGTCCACACAATGTGAATGACGTTAAGCCTGCTCACATATTTTGTATTAAAAAAAAAAAAAGATATGTCCCCACAAGCATTTGTAAAAATGAAGGTAAAAAGCCATATGTGCTGTATCAGAGCAGCACTTCCATGTACCGTTCTCTTCAATTTTGTTTTTGCCAAGGCCATTTTGTGGATGGAAGGACAGTGGTTTCTAAAAAGGTTCTAGCCAAGTGGGACTATTTTGGCTGGCATTTTCATTAAAAGTTATACTCAGTTCACGTCTTTTTAATTATCTCACACAAATACTCTTTCAACACACTTCCTCCTTCAATGCTCTATGTTCATGTGAGTAGATTTTACCCTGCTGACCTCATGTCTCCTCCATGCCAGAAACAACAGTGCCTGACAAGGACAATGGCACTGCACACTGTTACTGTAGCTCTGCCACATCCTTAACTCCAGTCCGTGTGTAAATGATATCCTCCTCTTAATGCCAGTCGGTGCGCACATTAAATCAATGAGTATGCTCTTAGTTAAGCGTTTCACGTTAAAGGACTCAACCTCTATAATAACACAGTGGCAGCAAGCTACAGAGCCAAGTTCACGTCTGTTCTGCATATTAGAAGAGCTAGTTGGGCGTTTGTCTTCATCAAGCCAGCAATGATGTGGGTATTGGCTATTTCCAGAGAGCTGTTGTTGTACATTGAAAGAAGCTGGCATCAGCCCATCCTTAGAATGGGAGAGAGTTGGTTTTAAGGCGTGCCTGCTTCTATAAAAAAAGACAAACCTTCAGTGTTGATGCTTTTAGTAGCACATTGACTCCTGACTTTACCAACTAGGGATTTTGTTTTGACTACAAAAGAATGCATGTGATAAGTGTCTTACCATTGTATCTTCAAGCTTTTAATTCTGCGTTCCCACTTTCTGTGGAAACCATTGTTCGTTGACCATCCCCCGTCTATGATGTCATGTTGACTAATCATTGCTCTCTACTGTATAATGGGATAGCTCTGAGCAGCTGGAGGCATCAAAAGAGGCTCTGGGCATGGCTATACCACAGTCCTATACTTGCACAAAACAGCTTCCAAACTGACAGTGATGTTTGGCTGTGTTAGCATGTGTCTGCTGCTGTAATACAAGTGTATCTGCTCTAATGCCATGTCTCCCAACATATTCTGCTTAATGCTGACAGATTTAATATACACTAGAATATTTTTGTTGAGTAATATGAAAATATGTACCTTTTTTTTTTTTTAATAGTGGCAACATGAATACTGATTGATGTCCTTGCTTTCTTACAGTATGTAAGATCATTCTTTTCTCATCTTTTAAGTGATATTTAGGCCCGGTCAGGGTGAAGGACTATCTACTGCTGTATTGGCGTTTTATTGGCTGTATTGGAGTGGAATTGTTGTAAATGGAAAGGAGTTGACAACTCCAAATACCTCCGAAGACTAGACATTTCCTCTGGTATCCTGCTGTACAAGCTTGTAACTGAAACTATTCCAAAATGAAAACCCTTATTCATCAAATATATATATTTTTTTTCATCTGGCAAATATGATTCCACACAGTCAGACATTTAGACTTAAGGCCTTTCTGGTACAGTTGGTTTTCTTTAAATTGCCATGTTTTCAGAATGCAGTGTTTAGAGTGCCGGTCACACAAGGTATGTTTCTGAGCGATTTACCGCAGGCATCTGGGGCCTTCTTGTGTGACTCATTACTCCAGGCTGAACTGAAAGCTAGGCAGCCAGCAGCCAAGGGGGCACAATTTGTTTGTATTGGCTCTTCCACTGCCCAAGGTTTTCCCCTCCAAGTTCAATGGTACATTTGCCTGTTTTTACTGCAGAAAGCACCATCAACTGGTGCAAAAGCTCGACAAGGCTTCTAGAATATTTCTGTAATTGCATTTTTTTATACTGTTGTTCTTGTCTTCAGCAGGAATTTCTTAATATTTGAATAAAAACAGTACCAGTGGTTGTACTTGATAGCACATTATCTACAGTAAACACATTTTTCATTGTAGTGTTACTTTTGTGGTTATGCCATTTCAAATAGTATCGGCTCACAAATGTTGGTGTACATAATATCAGCATAGATCTAATAGGCCTGGGTTCTGTCTTGCAGACCGGAACTACCCAGCCCTGGACAGACTAATGGTATCAGCACCCCCGAACAGCTCACTGGACGCTTTCAGGTCTGTATTGTTTCAACAACAGTTGCACTGCATTTTGGCCCTTTCTTTTCATGTTGGCATTCTTCAGCCATTGTTCTGTTAAAACCTGTTTAAGGTTGCGCTGTGATTTTCCACTTATTGAAAAGCTGAATATTTGTTTTGGTGGAGCATATTGTATGCATGTGTACATTTATACTGGGAGTCTTAGGTTCATTTCCTCCCATGCGGGTTGTCCTCTTTGCTTTTTGAGGACTTGCTAGTCAAGATGAAACATTGTGGCGGTGTTCTACTAATGGTTATAAAGCTTAAAGCCGTGGGACTTCAAAAGATTCAAAAGTGCCATAATTCCAGTGGTTCCTGTTTTATTTATATGTTGGGTGACTGACTGTAAATGACTAAGGACATAGTGGGGAAAAACTAATAATGGTGTCATTGCATGTTGTCCGAAGACCTAATCAAGGACACCCCCCCCCCCCCCCCCAAGGCTTTAATGCACACTCTTCATGGCTGTTCACAATGCACATATCACCATGCAGCACCCAAGGCGTAATGGTTCTGCATGAACAAACCAACCCATTCTATATAATTGTATGCATTTAGGAGGTGGTGTTGGTGAGTCGAGATGAGAACCAGAACTATAAAGAATACACAATCTCCAGCCCTGCTTCTTTGTCGCCGGGACCCTACTCCCCAGAGGCCCCCGCCAGCCCGGTCAGCAAAAATGGGAGTGTCACTCCAACAATCAGCAAGAGGTACTCAGCGATGCAGTTGGTCAGAGTTTGGAAATGGAAGGTTTGACGGATGGCACTTCTGCATGACATTTTTGGAAAGGGGGTGGTGGGAGACCCAGCGTTTCATGCAAGTCAATAGGGGCGTTTTTGAGTACATTAATGCTCAAGTACCTGGGCTACGATCAATGATATTTCTGCAGCAAACTGTTTTGGGGTAAATTGACTTTGTTTCAGGCTATGCATGGTAGAGTTGGCTGTCTGGGCGCTGCCTACGCCAGCCACAACAACAAAACGCTGTTAGTGACACGCCCACTTGAGACCAGAAGCATTTCAGTTTTGCTTTCATAGAATAACATAATATTCCAATCTCTGGTTTGGTGTTGTTACTCACCTGTACTGTACTTCTGACTCAAACGGTGCGTGAGGGCTAGGCATTTTGGGATGGACTATTGCGTCTTTAGAAACCTTTTAATCTGTCTCACACTGGGTGCCAGTAATTGCTCCCATGACTCACACACAGGCCCAGAGTGAATAGGTAGTACCAGACAGGACAAAGGACATGCACAGCGTATCACATTCCACCCATTTCATTCAAACTTGACAAAAGGCTAGAATGCAGAATGTTCACCAGTGTGTTTTTGTCTTGTATTTGTGTTGTTCTCCTGAGCGAGGTGACTAGTGGCCTATACTACGAATAGATTTCAGCCTACTAAGATTTAACTCTGGGTTGTCAGGGTTGCCAATCTCTGCCTGCCTAAACTGGTGTTAAACGGTACTGCGATGAAGATGTTGGTTTGAGTCAGAGTTAACTTCGTTTGAGTTTGCGCGCGTTCACATAAAAGGGGCACGGTCGGCAACACAGGCGGAGTTTTTGTGTAAAGGCGCATTCTCCGCCCGTCCCCCCATGTGCATTTTGAAACTATGCATTTTTATTGTTCTAAGGCAAGTTATTACCAGTTACCTGAGAATGCATTAACAGCCTATTTGATCGTTTAGAAAGCTTAATGTCAACAAATGCGTACAGTAGCCTTTCTTGTGTGCATGCTATTAATAGGCCTACTGTACCTTACAGTTCTCTAATTAAAATATGATTTCACAAATGGCCCGATTCTTCATATCGCGGGGGTTGACAAAGAATGTAAATAAACTCTTATGTTAATGGAAACATCATAAAGAAAACGTTTAATAGATTAATTAGATTTAATTTAAGAAAGAGAGTATAGGTCTTTATTAAAGCTAAAACTATGATTTGATGACATGCACATTTTTAAATTGTGTAACTGCATGGGACATACAAATTATAATGTTTAAGGTGTATTTTAATAGCTGGAAATGCTGCGTAGCTGTGCTATGTCATCTAAAATGAACTATCAATTTGAATTTGCGGTATAGGCCTAATCTTTTGACAAAGTGACACCAGACATTCACTTGCGATTGTGAGTGGAGGTGCAGTGCATATAAATTAACATCAAGTTAACCACGAAGATAAACTGCTCGGAGCGTTTTAGAGATGCAGCGTAAAGTGCCATAAAAGCATACCTCGTGCAAAACCTCTCCACCTTCGTAGTATGGGTTACTCTGCAAGTTACACTAGACATCACAAAGTTACTCCAGAAGTTACCTGGATAAGCCAGTTACGTTCCTTCTAGTATAGGCCACTGGTCAGAAAAGCCAAAACAACTTCCTAGTGCCAATAGATTAAACAATTGTCTTTGTGTATGACTCTCAGTACATTTCTGACCAACATTAATGTCCCACTCTGTCCGTTTATCTTTAACAGTATCCAGCTTCGATCGTGGTCTCCAGAGGAGAACAGTCGCAGACTATCAAGACCGCTGTCTCAGGTCAGCCTCTATTGTTTTTCACACGCAGTCCTGTTTTGCTGAGCCAAGAAACCTTAGCTACTTTGTCATTTCCGCTACATTCCAGTATTAAGGCATTCCACTATCGGTTTGAATGTTCCCAAGCATCACTTATCAAGATGTGGCCTTGATGCCCTCAGCTTACCTTTTCACAGGGAAATAACATTGTAAAATATGTCCTTAACACATGGACAGCTGTTTACGGAGCACTGTACTGTATGGGATATTTGAATTGGTCATTTGTGGTGTACTGTATTTGTGGTCATACACAAGTAATTTGTCTGAGTTCCAATGCGTTTTCCCAGATCCGGAGTCTCTCAATATAATAGAACAATAATTTTGTGGTTCTAGTTCAACTGTGATAATTCACTTCTTATAACCTAAGCTATCAAAAAGCTAGTATACAGTATAGTGAGTCTCTATAAGAAAGGCAGGAAGTAGCTGGACCTGACATTTAATAGCAGGGAGTATATAACAGAAAGGTCAATCCTATAAAATATCTGACATTAAGATGAACAAAAACCTGGCAGATTTTATCTTTTGTCTGCTCCGGGGGAAGATTTTGTTTGTCAAACAATGGCCTTGGCCTTTAGTCTTTGCATTGGAGAGACACATTAGAAGTGGTAAAATATGGAGCCAGGTTACAGCTCGTTTACATTTATTTACTGTTTTTGTAACAAAATGGTGAGGGTTAATAGGTGACTTGGAAAACGTCTGTGCTGAAGAGCAAGAGTATTGTGGGAAAATTTCATGCTGAGACATTTCAGCTATGCCTTCATGCTTACTCCCAGACCTCAGTCTCACAGAAGAAACATGGCCTGTGACAAGCAGAAAAAAAAACATACTAGACTTTTTTTTATTTATTTATATATAAATGGCTCAAGGAATTCCTGTCATTTTTGTAACTCACATTGACATTACAAGAAGTTAGATAAATAAATAAATATGATCCTTATGACCAATAGAGGTCTGAACTTAAAAACTTAAAACACAACTGTTCCGTCAGAGGGGCCACTTGCAAAGCCAGAGATGACAGACATGCACTTTTCTAGATTAGATTCAGCATCACACTAAAACTGAGAATTTACTTTAGCACACTTTGGAAGTACATACATAGATTGTGAGGGATATCCAGCTCTTGACAGTATTGAGGTAATTATTATTGTGTTCGCCTTTTAACAGCTTTTACAGAGCTGTTCGTTTTCCTAGTTTAGTTCAGGAGTCAAAGTCTTAGGCCTCAACCCGGCGTGTATGTTCTTTGAAGAAAATTAAAACATTCCCTCTTACTGTTTTGAGTGATTTAAAGGCTAATATCTGTTCAGGGTGATTAAGGGTAATTTTGTGTGTGTGCGCGCTCTGTCTCCTTCCGAGACGTTGCTTTAGGGAGGGTAGCCGGGGGGGGCTGGTGGGGGCTGCTATACACGCCACCATGAATCACCTTCTTGACTTAGCTCGGCATGCAGACTGATCCAAATGGCACCTCTGTGAGGTTCAACAAGGTGCTTTGACGTGGTGCAGAACCATCTGAACCTGGCACCTCAGGCAGACACTGGTGTGGAGACTGTTAGGAACGGTCTAACCGGACCCTTCCCTGTCCTGTATGGACAGCTGAGGCAGATTTACATGTTTGTGGTATTTTTTGGAGGCAAGTGGGTTAAAGAGTGGAGGGAGTACCATGCTTTGTCCCTGGGGGAGGGGGGGGGGGCTAATTTATTTTTTACTCTTATTTGAACTTTAACTTGCATTGTTAATTTATTTTTTTATTTTTATTTTTTTTTGTTCTTTCTTAATTTGAGATATATGTGCTTGTGCTCCACTTGACTCTCTGGGGGACATTGCATGTCTTCCATTTTCTCCATGTACTTCCAACTTTCCAACAGGCTTTTGGAAAATTGGCCTTTCCTGTCTTATTTTTATTCCAAGCCACTAAGTAAGTAATACATTCATTTTTATTTATTTAAATGTGTATATACAGTACACACACAGAGGAATGTTGTTTTGAATAGTGCAATATTGACATGCAGAATCCATCCTCTGTGCTATGTAGGGCAGATGTCAAACTTGACCCATGACTCGACAAGAAGTTGAACCACATAACCAGATGAAGATAATGGCAATAGACCACTGAAATGTGTGTAGAATAATTTAGCACAGCATAAGCAAATAAAAAATATTTGCGTAAAATCTCATGACCCCATAAAAAGCATGGTGTTTCCCCTTAGCGTGGGGGGGGCGGCTCAATATGAGAAGCATTTATGTTGGTCTTTGTCCATCACATGTTGAAGCCACCTTGGAGCAGTGGAAAAGTGTGTCTGGAAGAGTGTGTGAGGGAACCCTTTCAGAGGGCTTGGTTGGGGGGGTGAAGGTGTGGGCTGTCTGTGGACGGGACACTCCATGGGGCTGTGCCCCTGAATGCTGGGGTGGGGGTCTCTCCCTGACAGGCCCCTCTGTCCACATGGAGGGCTGCAGAGCACTACTGTATCAGGTGATGGGTCGCTCTGAAAAGCTCCTAAAAGGCTTTTCCAGTGGCTGCCTGAATGAATGAGAGTGGGATGCGCAACAGGATCTGCCATTTACCAGGGGTGTTGTGTGTCCTGAGAAAATGGCCCCTGTACAATGGTGTCTGTGATGGCCTTGGTACTGCAGGGAGGGTTACTGTTGCTTTCTTTAGCCAGCTCCACAAAGCCTGTCGTTGTGATGTGTGTGTCAGGGTGGTGGTGTTTGGGTGTGGGGTGGGCGGTCACTAGGGCTTTAAGGGGTAGGACACTATGGACCCTCTTCTATTCCCTAAACGGTAGTAAAGCCATTACGCCCCCTCCACAGTGCCCCAAGGCTGAAGTAGCACAGCAATAGACTTCTGTGAAAGGAGGTAGTTTAGCGGTAGGCCTGAGAATGCATTGCGTTTATTGCTGTTATTATACATATTATAGGGAGTTCCTCAATGCGCGTCACCTTCAAACAAGTTACTTTTAACAGTACGTTTGTCTCTGTACACAGCCCATTGACGTACATGTGTGACATAGCATGTGTGACTTGTCATCGTTTGTCTGTGGTTGCATGTGATGGCTGCGTTGTTTGTTTAGTTTCCTTCCTTAGGTACTGTAACTAGGGTGTTTGTTGTGGTAAAGTCCGTACATTTTTCATTATATTTTAAGATTGTAGCCTGTACTGTACATTTCAGGGGTTTAATAATAAAGGGCAAAGACTGTGTCGGATTGTGTACAACAGTACACAACGCATACAGTTGAAATGTCATTAAGGTAATTCTCTCCTTCGAAGTTGTTTTGGTGAGCTCGACAGTATGCTGTCATGCCGTGACATGATTGGCTGTGTTTATCTGTCTTCTAGCGCAGCATTAGTATGTCAAGAGGAGGGGCTCCCCAGTCTACTAACCCTTAGTCTGTGTGATGTAGCGGAGCCATGCTATCTACTGTACCTTCAGGGCACTGCAGGAGCAGCTGTTCAGAACACAGACCACTTAACGAGACCCCTTTATTTTATTTCTTCTTTTTGAGCTGGGCCAAAGTCCATACTGCTTTTCACGAGCGCGGGCCCAATGCAAGGCTGTTAGGGACCAGTCTGTTTCCAGTTGAGGTTCCTGAGGGTTGTCTTGTTGGACAGCCTCATGTTGTGCTGAGGGCAGGGCGGTCGCTTGGTGTCTAAATATTGCTCCTGTAGGGCACAGATGCCAGCTGCTTCAGGAGGGACCATGTGTGGGTGCTCACACTGGGTGCTCTCTGCACTGCAGACCAGTGTGCGTGTCCTTAGATGGATTACATTGTAGCGCTGAGCTTTTATCATCCAGCCTGCGTCCTCAGTTTTGTCGGCTTTGCGTATCATTCATCAAGCTTGTAGCGGGCCAGTTTGCCTGCTATGTAGCTCTTGGCTTTAGCCTGGTCTATTTTGGAGGCTGTGGTGGCTTGAAGAGCAAAGTTGCGGTCACAGCCATGAAGCAGAAATGCAGATTGGCCACTCGGGAATTGTTTTGCAGTCAAATGATGTTTTCGTCTTGCATAGTCATTTTTAATTCCAGATCCCGGACTCTGAGCCTTTTTCTGCCGCCATTGAACACACTAGCTCATACATTGATGGCAAATACGGTATTTGAGAAGGATCTGCTATTTCAAGTCTGACATGAGCCGTCTGTTTGGCTTGGTTGGCCAATGGTGAGCTGTCTATCAGGGCCAAGCTGGGGGTGTTTGTCTGTGTAGCGCCAGCCGTGGCAAAGAGATATTTTCATCTCCTCACAGTGAGCTCTGTGAGTGGACAGACTGAGGTCTTTTCACACGGACCCGGCCATTAAGCCCGGGCTTCATTGTAGCCCCAGAATGGGCATGCTGCCTGTTCTGGGGCTATAATGGAGCCCTAGGGTTACCAGCGAGAGGAGGCAGCATGCGTCTTCTCATCCCTACTGATTGAACAGCCTGGCTTACTTCCGTTTTCCCTGGATGGATTGGGGGGGGGGTTACCGGTCCGCCTTCCCCTGGGGAGCCCTCATAGGGACACTTTTCCCTGTTAGCTTTATGGGGGAATGTTGGCTATGAGAGACGGACAGCTTTACTACTAAGAGCTGTTTACGAAGGGGCTTGGATGGTATTTCAACATTCCATAAGCTGTTGTCGGGGGAACTCTGCAAATAACTGCCTATTAGCGCAGGCTACTCACACCAGTGGAAGTAAAATGCACATCAGCACGTTTTCTCCCCGACGGAGGACAACACCTTGTGTTTGGCATAATTACTGCTATTGCTGGCTCTGCCTATTGGTCTTAAATCATAATTGTTAAGCTGCCGCTAACACTGGAGGACAGTCCCACTACAGTCACAGGCCATAAATGCCTCTTCCACTGACACGTTTGATTTATGCTTCAGCCATTAGAAATTCCCGCCGACATGAGCACAAGGCAGCAATTCATCCTGCCGCTCACCGTATGTTAAGCTAGACTGTGGCACTACTGTACATATGTCATATACTGTACCTCTGTGTGAAACCAGAGAGCGGGGGGATGGGGACCAGCCAGCTCCTACAGACTGTCAGTTTGTTTAATATAGGGTACGTATGTCTAATTACTACAGTGGACTGGACATTCTGCCTGACTCATAAACCGTTAGCAGGGTGGAGATTTAACACTCCCTTTCCACAATAGTTATTGACTTTTGCTGTTAAACAAAGTGTGTATGATTATCGCACTAGAGTTTAAATCAGGGCTGTTCTTTTCCCCTGTCATTGTGTGTGTGTGTGTGTGTGTGTGTGTGTGTGCGTGCTAGCTATATGAAAAGGTTGATGCGGGCATACATTAAACATATTCTGAGGTCCAATTTCTCACAGCCATAATGAGCTCCAGATGCTTAATGAGCTTGATATGCTGATCTAGTCGGAAACTTGTGGGCGGTTTTAATAGGGATGAAAAATGTGTTGCTCATAGCCTCCATGGGTAAATAAACTGCCATGAATTCACTCAGCACCTCTGCTTTTGGTGGCAGCGAGGGAGAGCCCCACGCCAGACCACCTACCTATTAATCCACCACAACACAGTTAACATGAGAGAACTTTGTTACAGGAGTATATTCTGCAGGTACAGTGTGCCTGGCCCTGTGTTCTCAGTGTGGAGCTATGCGTTTACAGCATACAGTGCGGTATACATGCAACACAGATGTGCAGGGAAGCTTCTGTCTGTTGGCCCGACCTTGTGCTGTGTATTGGCGAGAGATAGTAAGGCTGGACATTTACAGTGGATAAATTATGATGAGTTCTGCTTTAGTGGCAGCGTGTCTACATGCAGTACAATATAATTCCTTGCAGCTGGCTCACACACGGGAAAGAATCGCACGCCACAGTTTCATCCCGTTGTCTCCAACTCTGTTCATATTTCCTCTAATCCTGTCCATGTGGCTTCTATCAGCGGCAGTCTAATGCATAGTCATGGTGAGTTGTGCTGTATGTTTGAGGGGCAGGGCCTGGCATCACAATACCGACTCTCCATCCATCCATCTTCTCCCGCTTATCCGGAGTCGGGTCGCGGGGGCAGCAGCTTCAGCAAGGGACCCCAAACTTACCTTTCCCGAGCAAC
>JAODTR010027192.1:0-22746 GCA_025399935.1 Amblyopsis rosae
TTTTAATGACGTAGTGTGAAGCACTTTGTGTTACATGAGTTTGTATGAAAAGTGCTATATAAATAAAGATTGATTGATTGATTGATTGATGCTCTGCCTCTCCAAACCACATCAGCTACTTTCTCGCATCATTTTAGCACAGATTCGTCATGATTAGTTCCATCTTAGACATTAACAATAAATATAATGTAAGAATTAGGAAGAGCATATATGAAACTGATTGGTATTTTTCATATCCTACTGCCCTTACTTAACATTACTCAATGTGCAGTATATGAATATATTTTATAAAATGTTGGTGCTAGTCTTTAGGAGTTTAATTGCATTATGGGTGTTAGAATAATAAATGTGTAGGAGAAAAAAAACAACGATATTTAAACAGAGAGAGCATAGGGCAGAATAGCTAAACGATTATATAGCCATATATAAGCTACAAGGTTTTCACACTTGCTTTCTAGACAGTGGTGGCGTGCCAGTATGAAACCACGGGCCACGTTTGCCCAGACTCTTATGTAGGCTCACAAAACGAGAAGGCACTAGAGAGGATATAGGATAGGAACCAGGCATCATGTAAGGCACATTTATAACTAAGCCAAACCGTTCATTTTTAATGCAGTGCAAAACCAGCATATCAAATGCCAAGACATTTCTACATTTCTATGGCCGAGAATGTGCGTGTGAACAATATACGGTAGTTATACGGTGTGAACACATTTGTAAAATGGACGAAACAGTTATCTATGTATCAGCTAAAACATCATGTGTAGCTGCAGAGATATTAACAATTGAAATGTAATGCATTGGCTCAAAAACAATCATTTGACTATAAATTGTAAAAAAAACAAAAAAAAAAAAACTGTCTCAATGTGTTTTTCTATGAAAAGGAAAACAAAAGACAAACTTAGAATCAGAGTAGGAAAAGAGGAAATGGAAGTCAGTGACGTAAAATTTGTGGGGATGACCAGTGTTGTGGCTCGCTCTTTACTAGCTGTCAGTGAGTAGAAACTTCCTTGTTGCTGTTTTCTGCGTTGTCCGCACAGACTCAGAAGGTAGCTGAAAGAGCGTCTTCGCACGCACAATCGCGACAACACAAATGGCTAGAATCGCTAGAAGACACCCAGTCGCTAGTCCACGCCTTGGTGTAGTTCTATCTTAAAAGAGACATGGTAGAAGCTATGGGTGATCCCGAATAGTTGGGCATTCAACGATTAGATCTAAATGGCCTGCTTAGACTGCCAATCCCAGTTTCTTTGAAACAATAGACTATAATTATGTATTGCTTTGACATTAATATGTACAACACAATAATTTTTATATGTAAAATGTAGCCCTAAAGTGCAATACCTTTTTGTACACTATTAAGTTTTTCTCGCTTAGGGCCCCAAAAGAGCTGGGGCCGGCCCTGTGCGCAATGAACACTGGAGGAAGTATTTGTATGTTGTTTTTTAAGTTAGTAGGCTTCTGCAACATTTATGCTCACTCAGTATTGTTATGATTATTATACCACAATAAGATGGATGAATGGGCTAAAATAGATGAATGTCAACAATCATTCAGCAAAGCGACAGGTCATGACACAACAGACCCTTTATTCTGTTGTGTGCCCACAGGCCGCCTATTGGGGACCACCTCTGCAGACCTATGTGGTAATAGCATACCACTAGGCTTGTAGGCTACTTGCACAAGCCTACTACATAGTTTCTATAAGCCGATTAGAGAAATTGTTATTGCCCACTTAGTTTCATGTACGCCCACCCGCAAATTCCTTGCTATGCTACTGGTTTAACGTGTTAATTGTAGTCTAAGTATGCTACAATTAACAAGTAAAACATATTGTAGGCCTATAGCATAGTCAATATATAACTAACAAAAAAAAAGTTTAATATTTAAATTGTTATGCCTACACTCATGGGCGTAGATTTTGTTTGACATATAAAGCGGGGGTCTGACTCTGGGTGTCCTCCCCCTGAACATTTTGAGAATCTGCATTCTCATGAATTTTTATGGAACAATTTGTGTCATTTCTGTGTCAATGTAGGGTAGAAATGTAAAGGAAAACATTAAATACAGGAATTCTGGCACAATTCAAAACATGGAATAAAATGCAGTTATAGGGTTATCAAACATTATGTATTGCTTTAGGCACAGGCTTCAACACACATAGGCATGATTTAGCCTACTTTTCTGTTCTTTTCTATGGGAGAAGTACCTGATATATAAATACATTTGAATGTATTAACCCGACTTTAATAGATCATGCTCATGTTCAAAACGTTGAATGTGGGATGGTACTGTATGCTAAACTGCCTTAAAACAATATTAGCCTAAAGTTGTCAAGTTTAAGTTGTGTGGGATGGGTGTTGGGCTTAATTAACAACATACATTGTTATTGTTGCGCCTAACAGGCTCAGTCAAATATTATCAGACCATGTAGGCCTATAATAAAACGTAGACGTTTTAACAGCAAAGCACACGTGTAGACAGCACCTGTAAGTAGCCCTATACTGCCCTCTGCAGGACCCATTTCCCTATGCAATGCATAACCATACACAAAATAAACTGGATTTTTTCACAGTAGCATCAAATGCCAATGGACTGTCAGATTTGAGTTAGATTAGGGGCTCATCCCCCTAATGAAAGGCCGTCAGAAAAATAATCAATTTCTGTTATCACCCAGAGGTGGTTTGCTGTGTAAAAAAGAAAAATCTATCCGACAAAGCTGAGCCGCTGACAGCCAGGCAGATGGCGGTGTAATCAGCGCAAAATGTCAGACATTCATTTATAGCAGGTCTGACTCATCAGTCTGGCAGACCCTGCATTTACAGTGCCTGACAAATGTGATCATTACAACATAACCTGCAATCAGGGTTATGCTGCCCTGTCAAATGCAGGAGAGCAATGTGTGAACTGAACTCTACAACAGACAACACAAAGCATATATTACACCACTGAGCACATAATTTTAGTGTTTTCGAAGAAAGAAAAAAAAAACTTTTATTGAACGAAAGTATTTAAATTCTCACCACGTTGCTGGCGGTACAGTACCATAGTTGGATAGAAACTATTCATATATGCACCTCATGTTATTTTGAACGAACACACACACACACACACACACACACACACACACACACACACACACACACACACACGAAGCAAGAATTAAATAATAATGTTCAATAACAATCTTATAAAAGCAGAGGACCCACTGATCAACACTCCCTGGTAAACAAAACTACTTAGCAAAAGGAAATAAAAACAGACATTTGGTAAGACATTTCTTTTGCTTAAAAGTAATTTATAAGCCAGCAATCAATCACTTTGTATTTATTTAACATTCAAAGATGATTATTTAGATCTAAAGTTTCACTTAACGCTTTGCAGAAACAACCGAAACACTTGTCATAGATTGTTGGGCTCACTTAACCAAGTCATTGCTGAAATACATATTTCATTTATTTGAAGGTAAATTATAACAAATGACAAATATCCTACAACGTACAGTTTGGGACTGCCTCATTAGTTGACTATTCTGTTACCATCTCATCTGATCATGGCATTTTATGACTTGTGCAATGTAGTTTCCTGAAAAAAATGGAATCACAAATACATCCACAAAGATGAATACACCTTTAATAAATACTAGGTCAAAAGAGGTAATGTTTCACGATTGCATTGATTTCAGGAAGACAATGCGAGTAACGCAACGTCATTGCTGTCAACTAAGAACCCGTTTCACACTACTGACTTTGGGACAGACTGCGTGCACTAATTGAGGTGTTACCAAAGTTTGCCATTACCCTTGAATTAGTGTCGTGCTTGCTATGCTCCAAAAGACAACATGAAGTGCCTGCGGGTTGGAAACAACGCAGCCCTTACAAATGCTACAGGTGAATGCAGGCTGGCGTACGTGCGTGCGTGTACCGGAGAGCAGCAAAGATTGGCAGTTTGTTTCTACGTCGAGATCTGCATGGCTTGCTGTTTCTCCTTTCGCACCGGCAGTCCCCTCCCGTTGGCTTCCAGAAGTCTTCAGAAGCTCCAACTGCTCGTCTCACTTAAGACTGTACGCTTATGCAGAGTTATGTAAATTAATCAGTTTTTAAAAGAAAATTAAGAGAAGGGAGACGTGGGGCTTGAAAATCATGTACAATAGGGAGGATTTGATCAAGGGAAAAAAGTGATTATGGTCACTTTGTGAAGACTTAATGAAATGTCCGAGTGAAAATGTCAATAGAGTGAAGAAAAAAACTAAAATCAAAGACTACAAAAAAAAAGTTTTAAACCCGTCTTAATAAATGATCAAAGAATGACGAAGCAAAATGCCAACAATTGGACAGGACACTATCAGACAGTAAGGTCCCAAGGAGGTCCACTTTTATAGCCATTTCTCCCATGTTATGTCTAACAAGTTAAGAGCAATGGTATAACCTACGTGTGTGTGTTCAGCAGTAAAAGGAGAGCATGACATCAGTAGGGTAGCTCAACCTCCAAATCCGGAAGGATTTTGCCATCAGCTGCAAACATGACTGGATAATTGCTTACACAATGCTTGCAGAATTACAGAGTAATGTGTTTGGTGCTACGGCCACACAGACATTCACCCAGCACTGTTGGCAGTTACTGAGAATGTGGGTCTGGTACAAGACAGAGGATTATATCTCCGATGCTCTACAGCGTCAAAAAAACAAAAGTTCAGCGCTAAGGCTTGCATTAAGACAGCTAGGAAGTGGGATTGGTACCGGTGTCTTGCTCCTGTGTGTTACACAAACAGTGTAGGTGTGTGTGGGCTGGGTGGGGGAGGGTCACAGCAGCGCTTTGACCAGGTACAGCTTGTCCCCATGTTCACTGGTAAATATGGGGGCTTTCTTGTAATGCTCCACGAGCTCATCCATGGAGCCGAACCTGCGCTGGCCGATACAATAAACGCCCTCCAGCTGTTGCACTTTAAAGTGCTTATTTTTACCCACCGCCTTCAGGGACACTGAAAAGTCACTTGGCTGAAAGAGAAAGAGAGAATTCATTATACAGTATATACATACAGCGTAGCATTAACATACATTAGCATTTACATAGCATTAACACACCAACTATAGCATTGTAGCAATTACTTTTGGCAATGCTTAATAGAATCAGGACAGCATGGCTGTGCTTATATCACCTATACATTACTGATGGGCCAACATTAGCTATATCCTTAGTTAGCTCTTGACCTCAAAATATGTTTTCTACAACTTCGTTGTGGCTAATAACCGTCTGCACCAGAAGGGGGCAGTGTATTATTATAAAAGGAGGTGGCAATGTAGAGAGGACAGTGCCTGAATAAATTATACATTTGTCCACATTTAGATTCCTCTCTTTTATCCATTATTATTTTCAATAATTCATAGTTTTTCCTCTCTAAAATAAGCTGTTTTTCTATTACGGTATTGCCTATACATTCACATTTCTCGTGAAGGCTGTTGTTAATCGCTATATTCCCGCCGCCACCTACCGACGACTCGCTGTCTCTTATGAGGAAGTCGCCCTGCTCGCCCCTCTCGTTCAGCACGCACTCGGCCTGGTGTCTGGTGATGTTGCCGTAGTACCAGTCCCTGCCGGCGAACTGGCCCGATCGGGCGGGGCCCACGGCGCGGTTCTGTGGGGAGGCGGGGGCCGAGGAAGAGGAGGCAGCGGTGGCGACGGCGGCCGGGCCAGGCGGCGGGCCGGGGCCCTCGTTCAGCACCACCACGTAGTTCTTGGGCACCAGCCCCACAAGGCCGCGGCCGTTCTTGCAACGCCACCACTCGGGGTCGTTCTCGGGCTTCTCCACCACCTCCATCACCTCGCCCTTCTCAAAGTTCAGCTCCTCCTCTGTCACCGAGCTGAAGGGGTAGAGGGTCTGCACCAGGTGGAGGACCGTACCCACGGCGACCCCGCCGCGCCCCCCCGCCCGCCCGTTCGCCAGCCCCGGCCCGGGCCCGGGCCCCGGCGGGGTCCCGTAGTAGGGGTCCACCTCGCTCCGGTCCTCCGGCCCCGTCTGCTCCTCCTGGACGTAGTTGGAGGGGAACCAGCCCACGCGGCCCCCCTGGCTGCCCCGCCACCAGCCGTCGCTGCACTTCTCCATCACCATCACCCGCGTGCCTTTGAGCAGGCTCAGCTCGTCCTCGCGCTCCGCCGCGTATGCGAACTTCACCACGGCGGGGACGTTGAGATCGTAGATCCTCTCGGCGCCGCTGCCGCCCCCCCCGCCGCCATTGGACGGGTACTCTGTGTCCGAGCTGGGCGTCGGGGAGGGGTCACGGTTGCTGGTCTTCCGCCTGGTTTTACCCAGACCTGAGGAGCAGACGGCAGGGAGAGAGAAGAGGAGGAGGAGGAGGAGGAGGAGCAGAGATCTCAGATTAGTGAAGGGTTTTTCTTTTTTCCGGGCCACACAAATACTCAAGGTTTAATCTGAATAGTACCGCAGAAAGAGAAGTACTTCACAAACATTCATCTTTTAAAAAAGGTCATTAGAGCTTAGAGAGTGAAATGCTACAAGAGGCACTGGAGTCAGCAGATGGAGATGAACAGATGTTATCGTGGGTTGAGGTGCGTCCAACTGGAGGCTCACAGATTTGAACAACAGGAGACAATGTCGAAATACAGACGTGGATGTTGACAATTCAGGTGTACCACTCGATGACGCGGCTTTGTGTGTTTACGGTACGAGAGGATACAGCCATTGCGGTAAAGTTACCAGATATTCTATCTGATAATCAACCCAGGCACGCGCACGACGACAACATCAACAACATCCGCAGCGAGCAAGTGCACAAACTATTCTCTCAAGGCCAAATAATAGAGCGCTTCATCAACTCTGTATTTCCAGTCAAGTTTCACACAGACACACACACCTGCTAATGAAAAGCCTGAAAATAGTTGGTGCCGACAGCGGAGGAAGAGAATGGAGCATGCCGCCCAGGCCTCCAAATGACAGGCGTCAGGTGGATCAAAGGAGACTTCCTTCTTACCTGTCTACAACCCTCTCGCTCCTGCACACCAAAGACATCTCGTAAATGCGCGCTGATTGCTAGCTAGCGCGGCCCGTGTGGGAGTGCCACGGCCGTCTGAAGCACATCACAGGCCCGCCGGTTCGCTCCCACCTGTCAAGGCGAAGCGTGAGCAAGGACGATCCAGATGTATCTATTCGCCAGATTGATATTCCCGGCTCACGAGCCGTTCCCTTTTTCACACTACGCTGCTTAATTTGCTGCTGCAATATCCTAATGTCCCCACGGGGATGACACACGCTTAAATAACCCAATCTAAATTCATGCTAAAAGAGGGAATGGGGCTCAGAGCTCTGCAACCGTACGCTGCGCTGGAGGGACTAACAATGTCTGTACCATGTACCAAGGCCATTTTAACTTCCACATCAGCATACCAAATATGCCTCCATCAACTGCAGTCACATTCTGTACAAATCCTGCACGAATCCTTTTCCGAATTTGTTAATTTTCTAGACAGATATCGTCCGCGTTCCCATCGCCCCCCCCCCCCGAGGAGCAAGCAGAAATGTCAGAGCTGAAAAAGTAACAGTAGGACAGCTTTGCAAGTTGGCGGGGTCAAACAGAGTAGCATGAAACTTGGTTAGCAGAGAAAGGGGGAGCGGGGGGCTGAAGAGGGCCGCAGTGTCTCCTGGCAGCTGTTTTTAGCACACGGCAAGGGAGTCACACGAGAATGCAGCTGACAAACCACAAAGAGCAGGAGGATGGGCCGGGAATACTGAGCAGATCATGCTTAATACAATAAAGTCAACAGTGTTATAATGGATGCCAATATGTGGAGAGTCAGATGCCCTGCATTTCTGATGCTGGTGTGTGAATGTAGTGTGTGTAGTGTGTGTGTGTGTGTGTGTGTGTGTGTGTGTGTGTCCATGGCTGCAGGCCAAGGAGAAAGGTCATCTGTGGGCGGTTGCTCAGGGGGGAGTGGCACCGTCAACCACCATCAGGGTGGAGTGAAGACAGGGGCAGTGGGGCACGCACTCCCTCGGCTCAGCAGAAATCACACTTAGAAAAACGCACGCACGCACGCACGCACGCGGTCTCGCCTCGCTCATTTCCACTTCAAGGCACTTCTTGCCGGACTGTGGTCTCCTCCCCACACTCTGGGGCTCCTGCTAACGCTTCGTCGGCGATAAACAGCCACTGCAGAGAGACTCCATGTGCAGGCCTCGCTGTACAGCACAGCGCTTGTTCTGAGAGATGTTAGCGCCAATGAGCCATTATGCCTCGGTGCAATGCAGCACGAGCGCCCACATCAACATGCCCGTTATTATATAAAGTCTATTCAGTGTGTTAACATAAACAATGTTTTCCACAACCTACGTTACACCTTTGTGTACCACTGAGTGAATTCGTAGTGGAAGTCCCAGCAGCAGCGAGATATAGACATCGTATTACTGTATTACAGCATACTAAGCTTTAGATACCCCCTGCTGTTTTGCTGATAAACAATTCCACAGGCTTTTGCTTGGTTATGTTCCCTGACAGAGAGCTGATGTATGACTGTGTAAGTACAGTGACGCTGCCGAATAGCTTAAAGCGCGCTTGGCACGACACTGTCAGAGACGTTCTGTCCTCCGTTTCTACCCCTGTGAGCACAAACCTAGACACAGTGTGTGTATATTATTTACAAATTGTCTCCTGACTCCTCGAAGCACTCAGGACATGAAGCGCGAGATGGCAGCGATCAGACCAACTGAAAGCTCTCTAATCACATTGAGGGACCGAAAAGGAGACCTATATACCGCTTGAACACATTTTAATAATAGCCAATCAGATTCAATCGTTCCTGGGGATTTTGTCAATTTCCATTAGCTTGTGACCTCATCTACTGGCCATCACCTCATCGGGAAACTATTCCCTGATATGCCATTCACTCAGGCTTTTAGCGCTCGCTGTTAAAAGCACAGCACAGGAGATTGAAATGGAAAGGTGGGTGCCATATTGTCCAGTGGGTAGGGAAGGGGGGAGCAAGACAGGCAATTCCTAACATAGATCAACTAACTACAACAACACGAGAGCCTAAAGACACACGAGCGATGGAGAAGTGTATCGGGGCGGGGTGAAGGTATGTGTGTCTTACACACACACACACACACACACAGGCTATGCCATGTTGGCCCACATAGTCTGGTAGAGCTTCCCCCTGAGGGCAGGTTTCCACGGAGCCGAGAGGAATCAGTGTGTCAGGAACAGACTCTCCATCAGCCCTTATCACCGTCTCGCGCTCCATTTCTCTCCCTCTTTTCATCCCATCTTTCCTTTTTCCTGAATATGGTCAAACTGCATGACTTTACTAATGTAAACCTCCACATTTGGATTTGACATTATGATATTTTATATACAAAAGCATGCTTTGTGGAGAAGGAAATGTTGGTCGCCCTTCTCCCAAAACAATTCAGTCATCTCAGGCCTGAGGCCTGAGAAGCAGTGCGCTGACATTTATACGTGATGGCCAACTGAACACACTTTCCCTGGGGTACGAAGAAACAGCAATCAACTAGGACAGAAGAGACAGTGAGGGAATAATTTTTGTTCCCACTAAAAGATTCTCTCTCTCTCTCACACACACACAGAGCTCATTTAACAACCACATCCATCTCCTGAAGAAGGGGTCAAAAAAAAACTGGACAGACAGATTTTCCACTTATACCACCACCACCCCTCCCGATCCCAAAATAAACTGCCTTCTCCTTACCTAATGTGTCTTTGATGTTCTTCACCAGCGAGCCTGCTTTCTTCAGACTGTTCTTGCGCTCCACGTAGTTGGACGGCACGTAGCCCGTTTGGTTGGATGCGTTTCGGACTCTCCACCATGTCTTTGAGTCGTCCAGCAGGAAGAGACGCTCATTTTTACGGATGTCAAGTTCCTGGTCTTGCTGGGCTGTGTAGTCCCACTTGGCTACAACTATCACCTCCTCCGTCATCTTTCATGGAGTCACCCTGAGGGGGAAAACACAGGATAAAGACAAAGTCCTTATAGGCAAGTCTCGCCACTCGGCAGCCATCTTTGAAATGGTGCATCTCTAATTGAAATGAATGGGTGGAAAGCACTTTCAATTGTCACCGGGACATAAAAACTATGTATGCAATCTCAAGTCAAATCTGATCAAAACATTTGGTGACTTTGCCCCCAAAAATAAAAAGCAGTTTTCCTTCACAGGGGCTTCTATAACAGAACTTCTACTACGCAAAGCACAACAGTTGGCTTGCATCAGTGCAACCACACGGTTGGTTAATAGGTTAATGCTTGGCAGTTACGAAGCAGACGATTGGCTCTTTTCCTTCAACTTCCAAATTTGCTGTTTTAGAATTCTCCCATAGAGGCCATTCAAAATTCTACAAGTGTCACGCCTTCATATACATCTCTCATAAAGATCAGTGGCTTTCGGATTGAAGAATTATGAAATGGCAGGGAAGAGCAAATGTAAGTTGCAGAGATAAAACTATCAGCAAGGAATGTGCAATAAAGAGCTAACTGAGGAAACTCGCCAGGAAAACGTTCACATCTCGATTTCATAGAATACCGTCGTCAAAACATGAAACCTAAAAACAGCATTCATCGTCTAACAGCGCGGCGAATCAGTTTCCATCACTGACTAACTTACAGACACGTGATGGAATGTATGTTGCACCTCATCACTCATCCACCTTTTACAACTACTGACAAGTCATGATGATCACCACATTAAATTCCAATGGGACAAAGTTTAAAGCTGTTCTTAAATGACCTCAATAAGATATTTGAAGATAGTTTCTTTGCTCAGTTTGTAGTGCAGACACACACGCACACACACACACACACGTGTTGCAGTTTTGTTCCGGGGCAGACTCACGACCATTCATTCCCATTAGGTTTTGGAGATGGACTACAATGCTCTGTTTCACAAGGCCTGAGGTGCACCAACATGCCATCTGGAACCACCTCAACATTTGAGGTTGGGGCTTACCAAATTTACAGAGGCGTGCATCTGTGTAAGAGGAAGCGGGAGGGATGTGAAATATAAACCCAACCAAGCGCGATATTCAACGACACCTGCAAAAGACGCGTGAAGCGTTGCAGTAACTGTGACTGCCCCATCCAACCACTCGTCTGATGTGGAGACAACAATGGAATGAAAACCATCATTGCATTCTGACCGATTTATAGCCCACTGCAAATTCCAGCCCATATCTGAACAGAAAACAATATCAGATATGATAAATAAGGAAGTAAAGTGAATGGAAGTGAAGTTAACAAGACACTGTAATTTATACTGCAACAGTTCAAGCCAAAACATGTTTAAAACAAACAGCATGACCAGACGTCTAATCCCGAGCAAATACGCATCCATCACGTACATTTTATCAAGGTGAGGAGGCACTGTATTAGCCTTAGCGATACATAAATAAATGTACTGAATACGCATAGTAATCCAACTCTAGTTGTTTCAGGGAGAGTATTATAAACCTGTGCTGATTGAAATAGGCTAGTTTACAGGCCAAGGGGTATGTGTGCATGTGTGGGTGCAGACACGCACACATGCACCTACCTAGGTCAATCGAGGGAGGAAAAATTATAATTAAAACACATGCACATACAAATGTGGGGAACTTGTGGGGATTGACATTTACTTTCCGTAAAAAAAAATAAAAAAGACAGACAATTGTGTCCTGGGAGAATTGCAGGCACATAAATCACGGCAGATAAAAGATTCCATTACTGCTGGAAAGAATGATATCTTCTGCTTGGAATATATTTGATTAAATGCAAACCACCCAACATAAGATATTAAATTCCACTCATAGTCAGGCCAGAAACAACAGACATGGTGGTGGAGGAGAGATTTGAATCACGTCTCACAGTTGACATGGGCAAAACACAGCCGTTAGATCGGACAGGCAGTGGAGGAACCTTTCATCCCTGCAGGCCAATTCGCTTCAACAGTTCGCGACGCACATGAGAATGTGCCTCTGCTTGCTGTCACCAAAGCTGTCAAACTGGATTTCCTTTGCAGGCTGAAACAGGGAGCGCGGAGGAGTGGAGAGGAAGTTGAGCAAGACACCACAGAAAGAGGTATGTGGCGCAAATAACGGCAAGACACGCCCACAGACAGAACAATGAGTAAGACAATACGTAACCCAGCTACATTAAAGACGAGCTGCAATGTTCTCATTCTGGGAAAAGGGAATGGAGCTAGCGGAGTGAAAAGGAAGATTTATGGGGCACGAAGAGGGCTAATGAATGACGTTAACCCTTCCAGATGACAGCTGGTATGCCAGCTTGCTGTAGCTTCCATCTGCCTCCGGGCCACAAGTGCAGGCTTGGAGCAAGCAGGGGCAACTTGCTTTCCTTCGGTTTGTGTCTGTTTCCACCTCGAATGAGGACAAGGGAATGAATGCTCGGGATGAAGTCTGAGACGCTTTGTTCATTTAACGTTTTTTGGTTGCCATTTACTGTAGATCAATTAAAAATGATTAGCACTACACAATACCTGATTAACTTTAGCTACTTGAGCTACAGAAGATTAAACATTTGTGCACCTGCACCCCAGCTCTGAGCCTGACTCCTCCCACTACAACTTTGATAAATGCATCAAGGAGCTGAGTGAGGGGAGGGGTTGAGAGGGGGACCCATATTAACATGTACGTTAACATTTGAATTTGATGACGTATGAGCGTACCGAGTGTACCGATAAAAACCAGCCAGATCCTGCGGTGATTTTTAGCGGATATGACGAGTAGCTCTGTTTTAAACCCATAAAATGAAATTTTTATAAAAATGGGAATTTTGTCAATATTAACAGCAACATTGATGTGTCCTCATCACAGATCAATCCTGCTACTTCGTTTAGAGCTCAAAAAACACATTTTAGGGTGCAGGGTGCAGTTACACTTTAAAATGTCCTCCTTGCCATTATACTAGCCAAAAATAACCCATTGTTTGTGGAGCGGATCACATCAGTATTTTGCGCTTGACATCCATTATTTGTCAAAAACCTATTTCTAATGTGCCTACAGTTGTTTCATTAGTAGAACTGCGGGGGCAGGATAGGCCAGTTTACAGAATCAAATACGTGTATCTTTAAAGCTAAGATGTATTTACATTTTGGATTAAATTTTGTAACCAATAAAAATGTACACAGGTAATTTTAGGAATACATAAACAATGGCAGATGAATACAAACCATGCGGTTAATTTAGGTCTTCTCTTATTATTTAGGTTAGGAATCTACCACGCTCTTTGCTAAGACAAATTATATCTCCATGACAACCACTCCATTAAGCCATTAAGACCGGATGCAAAACTTGCTAACTAATAAATAATACTGTAATGTGTAAAAATATGTATATGTATTTGTTTTTCCCATGTATAGATTTGTGTTAATGAAGATAAGAGCAAATGCAATAAGAAAGCCAAAGGTTTAAACATTCAAATTAGTGTCATTCAATGTTTCAGCCTCAGCTACAGAGGCTGAGAAATGAAAGGCTTTAGGAAGTTGTTTTCAAACAATGCTTTGGGTCTTAGAATGCCTTTTTAGAGGGCGCCTTAAGTCTTAATGGATTTAAGTGGAGTGAGAATTTCACTACCAATTCTCTCTCTTTCCTTTAATTGCAAGATCATTTAGCCACAGTAGACAAACATAGATGAATTGTGTGTAACGTCACAGGTGTGTAAAGACACATCTTCAAGCCCTGCGGGCCTTTAGTGCTGCCTTTCACAAGCACTTCTAAGCCTGTGAAGCGATGATACCGGCTCATTCCTTACCAACAAAGTGGAATTATTCAATTCATCCAGGTGCACAACTCACCGCTGCTCAGCCATGCTTGTCATGCAATATGCCCAGGTAAGCTCATTTGTAGGCTACCACCTGCCTAAGGATTACCTCACTAGAATACCACACCATTTACAAAATGCTACCAGATATATCATCTATCAATTTCATCTATATAATATAGTCCCTTACAGAGACAGCAGGCTCCAAAAGGCATTGAAGGGAAGGGGGCAGCGAGGCAAACCTCCCCGTGACCCTCCATTCCTCCACTGAAAGTAAAAAAGGAAAGAAGGTGCTATGGGCTGCGGCAGCACTTCACAGAGGGGGGAGGATGGTGGCGCTGGTGGTGTGTGGGGGTGGGGGGGGGTTCAGGGTCTGCAATACAAAGAGCAAGTAGAGAGGGATTATAATAAAAAGAGGGATGCTTTGAGAGAAGAAGAAAAAAAAAAAAAAGGAAAAAAGTTTGGCGGCACTTCTGCATTTGGCATTCAGGTCAACGACAGACGGCGGAACAACCAATGAGGAATAATTCCCACCTCCCCCGCTCTTCCATTTCGAGCCGTTTCCTTTTGCTTAGTTTCTCACAGGAAAAAAGGGACGTTTACCCCCTCCCCCTCTCACCCCACCACAACTAGCGCAGAGCGTCTGGACATTTTAAAGCAACCTCAACGAACTGAAACACAAGGAGGCAGGCCTACAACATGCAGCTATTTGGATGACAGTGAATAGGACTCTGTGGTTTGGACAGGACTAATGGACCCTCCCCACGTAATGCTTTATCCAGTGTGATGCGCTCTAAAAGCAGGTCAGAGGAAAAACACATCTGATGCATTTCAAATGCAGTCATTGCTAATAACGTTGCGCTACTTCGGAAAACCGTTGACAAATCACTGAGTCATGGGGCCAAAATTTAATAAAATCTATTATTTATGTGTCGTGAAATAACAGTAGTGGTCACTCAATGCGCGTCCATCTTTGTCGAACGTTTACCACTGATTGGGGTGGGCTGGCTTTTGTCTATCAGGGATATCACAATTATTGTGGTTAGCTAGCGTGGGGAGCTAACCTCAAAGGGTTACATCCAAACATAAGGATAATTTTCTTCCTCTGAAGTGGGTAGTGGTTGATCATCTTCTCTTTCAGGGTATTACATGGGTAGCACGCATATGGAAGCCATCAAAGACCCCAGGGCTTAAAAACACATGTATAGAGTTGGTACTTGAACCACTCGAGAAGGTTCCAAACACAGCAGTTCTCTTTCATTTCCAACTTAAAAATAGGCACCGCGGAAAAGATTTGCAATTTCCGGCGCAGGCTCTTAAGACTGCAGAATTAGGCGCAGGCCCGCTATCACTTGTACCCCATGATACACTTCACTGCACCGGGTGGCTCTCTATCAATGCATATTCTTCTGAATCATGGATGGACTAAATTTAGCCCACATAGCTGATACACTGACACCAGCATGAAAACCCTGGTGGAGTATTGTTGCCCACACAGCATCAGTGCAGCAGGCAGTGACCAGATCATCCAGGCATAAAGCATATCAGCATGAACGCACATTTTACAAGTTGTTAAAAACAAATGTGATCTTTGTTCTCAAGCTTCAACCATGTAATTTACATAATGTGCGCTGTGTTAGCATCTATGGTATGGTCTGATTGCTGCTGTGAATGGACTCAATGTATAAGGACAAGCGTAAAATTCCCCGCTTTCTTCATCTGGCTCTTCCTCCTCGCTTCCCCCCCCCCCTCCAGGCAATTTCTCACGTCTCTTAAATGTTTTGTCATTACGTTAATCTGACATTCGTGAGTGAGTTCAGAGTTTCCGTGGCTACCGTCAATGGGTGTATGGAGGGTCGCACATTCAATAATTGGGCGAGCCCTGAAAAAAATATGTCAATATCCCCCTTTCTTCTGATATATCAGTTCAGTGTTATTTTAAAAGCAGTGTTCTCATTGTCACCGATATGCAGATAAACTACTAGAACACAAGTGGTTCATAGCTCAGAACCACTTTTCCCCCCTCCACAATCAGGTAACTTCATGAATGCAACTCAGACCTTTAGAACCTCTAGAACATCAGTGAATCTGCAAATGAAAACCCAATAGCTGATCCTACATGGCATATGATAACCCACACTTCTGGGTTAGTGTCACTATAACGTCCCTGGAAGGCAAGGTTAATGAATAATCATGTTAAATAATTGGAATTTTAATATGGAACTAAATACATGTGATTACGATTTTTTTTTTTTAATAATCAAGCAGCCCTACTCTATCTACCGAGCAATTTTTGTTCCTAGCCTCACCTATGGTCATGAAGGGTGGGTCATGACCGAAAGAACAAGATCACGGGTACAAGCAGCCGAAATGGGTTCTCTCAGGAGGGTGGCTGGCGTCTCCCTTAGAGATAGGGTCACTAGCGCTACATCACACAAGCGGCTCGTGCTGAACATCTGATACATATAACCCTGTAAGCATGTCAGCACTATAAGGAAGCGAGAGTTATTTTAACCCTTGCCTTGACAATGCATGTCAAATGTGTGGGGTGGAGCTTCTGAGGGTAGCACCCTATGGAATTGCAGGGACAGGTGTTTTTGTCATCAAATATCAATCTTTCACCAGAATCAATGACTACACCTTTAAAAGGGAAATCATGAGAAGAGGAGATGCCTATGCACACTGCATCTGACTGGAAAAGCTATGAGTGAAATTAATCTAGACATATGACACTGTAGGGCCTCGCAAATTTGCAAGACAAAGCACAGAGAATCACAGTCCAGACAATTCTTTCATTTATAAACCACAAACTTGTTTGCAAGGGTAAAATTTACAAGGAAATCATACGTACATAGAGTCTAAGAGCTTTCACTTAGAATAGGAATCGTGACGTGCAATTTGAGATCAAGTGATGCTTTTCGGGCAGCAGAAGCGTAATATGTTCTGTACACTTTACTGATTTATTGACCCAAAAAATTCACTAGGCTGCCGGATGCGCCTGTGGAATGAAATTAAAGCTAAAAGCATTAAGCTCAATGAGTTCAGCTATTCCAGCACTCCACTGCTTTACACCCACTAGCATGGCAAAGGCTAAATAATACAATGTAAACACTCAACAGCTGAAATGTCGCCGATAAATGTACAAAGTTATTCAAAAAGACCCTTAAGATTGTGAAAGGTAAATCCACCCTTTAAAAAAATGATAAACACAATTGATGATTCTAAAACTATAATATTGTATGCTGGAATAAACATGTCCTCCTGCTGGACACTTTACACAAGATATATCAATACATTTGGGAGACTTTGGCTAGCAAGCTACAGTTAGCAGACCATGCTAACTGAACATTGCAAATAGGCTTACTTGAACCTGTTTTAGATATTGTAAACCTAGATACAGTGTTGGGCAGTAGCTACTTGTAGCGACGCTACTAGTTAAACTACGTTTATGAGTAGCGTGGCGGTAGCGGCGCTGTTTTCTGAATCAAATAGCTCTTCAGTAGCGAAGCTACTAATTGATCAAGTAGTGCGGTAGAGTCCACAGAAGCTACATTTTCCAAAGCAGTTTTGAATCTGCAGCTCAAGCTTAAGTCTTGATACAACTGCTAAGAATCAGTACGTGATGCCATCATATAAATGGACCTAGGCTACACGTGAAGCTGACAGAAGCACTTCAGTATGATGTTAATGCCGTAGCATAGACGTATCACTGCGCTGATGCCTGAGAGACTTTGATGCAGGGGATTGAGGGGGAATAAAGACAAGACTGAGTTTACGTGATATAAATAACAGTGAGAGCAGAGAATACAGCTTATTTTTTAATAAACAGTTGAATTGAACAGTTTTGCCCTGTTTATTTGTTTGTTTGACTTACACTTTTGAATGTTGGTACAATAAAATGTAGGAAAAAAATAGCTTAAATGCAGTGAACTACTTTTGCAGTGTCGCATGTAGCTTAGTTTGCTACATTTCTTTTGGGGTAGCTTCAGTGTAGTTGAGCTTAATTTAACGTAGAGTAACTGGTAGCTTAGCTCACTACATTTTCAATGTAGCTTCAATGTAACTGCCTAGATATGCTTTATCTATTACATTATGGCATCCGCAAACAAAAACGGCACAAAGTTTACAGTAACTACAAACCCCTATAATTTATTCTATAACCTATTCGGAGGTTAGGAAACAAAACTAAAACATGATTTAACATAGGGAGAGAGGCTGTTAAGCAGACCCAGATAACGTTATCTAATCTCACACACCATAACCTGAGCCAAGGATATTTGATACCGTTCTTATCCTGTTACATCTCACCACAAGCCAACAGTCAACTTTCTATAGACAGCAGGACCAGTCTGCACTCTGCAGTATAAACATAATAATGCTTTTTATTTATAGAGTGTTTTTTGGGGTACTCAAAAACACTTAAAAGACATTTAGATTATCATAAAAAACAACACATAATACACAACATTAACGCTGAGCCCCAAGCAATTTCTGGGCTTCTTTTGCTGTCACAGATTTACATTTCAAGTCCTGCACCTAAACGGGGGGGGGAGGAGGAGGAGCTCTACATACTATACATTTTGAAATATTAATTGTTTACAAGATCTTCGAACTAGGCTAACAATCTACTGAAAAACTCTGTTGCCGCTGGTTTGGTGCTTGGTCCTGAAAGGTGGAGACAGGAGGTTGGCATCAGAGCAGCAAAAGATGCGGGAAGGAGTGCAGGTTGTCGAGACATACAAGGGATAGCGGTTCTGGAGGGCTTTGTGAGTGAGGAGATTGAAAGTTACTGAGGTTGCAAATATGTCAGAAGAGGGACAAAGTGAATTTGTCAATGGTAAAGAAGAAGTTGCTGGTGAGGATTTGGTTTGGTTTGATTTTGATGATCGGATGTCTGATTTATCAGTTTAATTAGCCAAATGTCATTTTAGTGAGGCAGTTGGTATAATCGCTAAATATGGCTAGCCTTCAACAATGATCTTCAGTGTACGTTGTAATGCATTGAATGCGTTTTGTAAAGCATTTGGCAAAGCAAGGGCAAAGCAAGGGTAGATGAAAACTACATTTATGGTTTTCCAGAAAACTCCCTACCTAGAATAATCGGCATGGCCACTCTCACAAACAGTCCTGCAGCTGAAAGGGTACGTTTGTGAGCCACTTTAAGCTTTTCTATTTATGCTCATGTGTTGCTCTGTCCAGCTCCCATCTTGGGGGAATGAGATGCAGAAGCAACGAGTTTGCTTTGAAATTGACTTACCATTCCTAGAAGCCTTTCAGTGCTGGCCCAGGATGTTCTACTGACAAGCAAAGCCTGTGAGAACAAGCTCTGCTTGTCAGTGGAACGCCCTGGGCCTGCCATATTGAATTAATGCGCGGGTTGACTCGTTACTGCTTCAGTGTGTTCGCGCTACATCACGTGACCGGGATCTTGTGTCGGAAGAAACGCTGAACATGAGAGATTGGCGGCAGTTGAACGCGTCCAGGGTCACCAGAGAGAAGAGAGAAACACTGTGGGGGATCCCCATCACGCATGCTAACATTATCTGTGAATGCTCTCAAAGGCAGAAAACAGCAGACTTAAACGCACGCTTAATGAGGCAACATGGGATGCTAAACATCCCCGTGCACCCATGACGACGAGGTTTATTAGCCACGATAAGTATCCGGTTTGTTGTACGACTATGAAGAACGTAAGCTATTCTAAATATAGCCTATAATGTTATACTGACCATGCACAATGTTGCCGATTACCCCTCAATGCACAGAACGGCTTATTTCATTATAAAAACAACCTGCTGTTCACTCTCCCAGTTTGAGCTTCTCATTGTATTTGTACATCCTACTCCTTGGCCCTCCTCTCCCCACCTCCCTCTGTTACAGCCCTGAATTATTCTCTTTGATCACGTACAACCTGGTGGCTCCCGCTAGAGAACACAAAACAAACTCGTGTAGTTGTAGACATAGGAGAGAAAGCCAAGAGCACTGTACTGTGGTCCACTTGTACAATACTAAATACCACATCCAGGAGCAGAATTTGAATTCTGGAATTAATTAAACATGAGGTGTCACAGTCACACATATCCGAGCTGCCGCATGGGTGCGACTTCCTGGGTCAAAACTGTGTATCAGTAAATGTATTGTGTGCCACCCCATCCCACCCACCCATCTCTCAACAGCGCATTGTCAAAGCAATGGAAGACATGTGAAGTCAGTAGAATGAAGAGCTCCAGTACCTGGTGTGAAATCTATCAGGCGTGCTATCTGTGCACTGTAAATACACCAATGTGTAGGCATTTGTGTTGGTTCTTTCTTGGCGTGAATACAGCGAGCTCTGCCAAGTCAATGTATTTGGCAGTTACCTTGACTTTTTTTCCCCCCTCAATAAATAGTACCAATATTTATTTAACATTTTGCACGATGAGCAAAACCTGAAGGAAGGTGTAGGTCTGACTAAACAAGATACTACATAAAAATATCTAGGGCTGAACCAGAGTATTCAAATATTCGGGTATTTGTTTGATGTCTAGGTGACTTAATATAACTAAGGGTTATTTACAACAAAAAGAGGGATCATCTTTGAGATTGTGATTAATCCTCGTTTCCTGGCGTTTACTGTGGAATACTAGGCTAAAGCTGAGTGTTATTTATCTGGCCCCTGGTGTTTATTGCCAGGGCTCCACAGCCAAGACCAAACACAGAATGTAACACCTGTACAAACGGTCCCTTAGGACACCAAGAGACGTGAGCTCTAGATCATGCTCACAGCCCCAAACATTTGCCCTTCAAACCAACTAATCAATTCTAAGCACTGAAAAAGAAATTACTAGGTGGGATTATCAGACATCTGTGATCAATGTGCCATACCTTGACATTCAAGACATTCAAGCCAGCAATTCTCAAAACATTTTGACCCACAAGTTGTCTTAAAGGTGATGTTGAGTATTTTAATTTCTTCTCACAATTGTATACACCTTTTGAGCAAGGTAGCATAGCATAACACAGTATAACATTTGCTTAGAATATAGGTCCTCTGTACTGTATGTCATTTACTGGGGTACTCGGGGTATATCTAATCCTACAGTAAAGTGGTGTCAGAGTAAACCGGTAAAAAAAAAACACACAAACAACCCCTGAAGTCAAAACAACTCAACATCTGAAAAAAACTGAGTTGGCGGGTTGTGACGTCATATACACAAACAAGTGATTGTTCGGTTGTAAGTTCACATATTGCATGCACTTTCTGCTAACGTGATATGGTATGTGGTTGTAATAGTAGTTGCTGTGACTGTCTATGTAAAGTGACCCAAACAAAACCTCTTTGTTTAGCGTAACCTTCCAACAAAAGCACCATGAACACACTGAAGTCTGAAGGACGACAACTCGGGAAGTCTGACCATTCGAGGAGCACGATAACACCTAGGGGGCCATGTTTTAACAACTGGCGCAATGCGGCGCAAAGCGGGAACGAAAGTGTTAACCGACGCAGCTGTCATTTTCCTGTCCAGTGACCACGTTGTCTAAATAGCAAATGCACTTGTGCGCATTTGAGAGCCGTGGGCGTGTTGGTCTAAACATGAGGTGTGGTCTAGCAGATTTCCTAGATGGTCTGCTCCAGTGCTCCAGGGAATGGGAGAAGACACTCAGATTGGTTAATTGTAAATTACGCCCAAAACACACCCATAAATAATGGAGAGTAAGTACAGCCCTTTTTAAACATGCTCCTGGTGCAAAGACCGGTTTATATGCTGTTAAACTAGCAAAAATGGATTTGGACACGACCTAAATGCAGTTTGCGCCTCTTAGGGTGTTCCATCATTTTTGTAGTTCCAGCATCGCTCAAACCAGCAGCAGATGCAGTGGATGGGGCATGAGAAAATGAACAACATGTTGCCATGCCATGCAACTGCCATGCCAATAAAGAAAGCATGAAAATAAATAAAAGTTAAAAGGAAGTTATAGAGAGTGGCGTTAACTACAGCATCCTCGCTTTCAGAGAACTCCAATGATTGACATGTTGCCACAAACTCTTGCTGGCTTCCCTTGTCACGCAGAATGCAGATGACATCTTTTCTTCCACCAAGCTGCCTACATTAGCTTCACACTCGGCAAGCATCTGCTAGAGGCTTCCCCCCTCCCCCCACAAAACACTACTGAGGAGTGCCAGGGTGACACTTACTCTGCCTTTGCAAAGTCAAAAACAGCCAATGGGTGCCCTCCAGCAATTGTACGTGATATAATCTGTGTGTGTACGTGCGTGCGTGCGTGGGCCGAATAATGTGTGCTAGCAGCCCTGCATTCTCAAGGGACCTGGGTGGAGCTAAATAGCTCATAAATATAGCAGGACATCCCAGCAGCGGTAGCTGTGTGCATGTGTACATACAATATGTGATCAGCAAAGCATTACATTGCTGCGTGTCACAACTTTAACAGTTACCTGTATGTGCCACACAGCAGCGGATTTTTTCAAACAAATTAGTTTTACTGGTTCATGGAGGTACATTAGGGTCACACGATATTGGACGTGTGATATTGATCGTGAAAACTGCTATATTGATTTTTAAAGAAAGACAAAAAATGCATTAAAATATAGTCACAACAACATAAGTTTTTAATTTTTAGACTAGTACAATAGTAATTCTAAGCTACCCAGGAGGACTTTTTTTTACCGCAAATTGTTCCTCTTCAATCCATGTCGTCTTCCTGAGCCACACCTTACTTGTCTGTCTAAATCAAACACAACGGATGCACCTCTTCACAAAATGAATGGAATATTGCATACTTTCTGCAGCTATTTCAATATGATGTTGTGCAACGTGATATTGCAATAACATTGAGCAAATATGTGCATCCCCGATGCACACATGGCTTGAAGAGGCTGAATTGCAAGACTGTTCTTCTATATGCCTTCTCATATATATATATATATATATATATATATATATATATATATATGCATACAGACACACA